>JBAMCG010000116.1:252500-497500 GCA_037075325.1 Drosophila mayaguana | reverse complement strand
ACTCATAAATGAAATGGAACAATTCGAAATGGAGTGCATAAATCTAAGGCAAACCCCCTTCGTCCGGGCCTCTCCAGCTGAAAGCCAGCGTCAGGCAGCTCTTTAATGATACAAAAAAAAAAAAAATCTACCGTCCACCCCATACAACTGTCATGGACTACCCCATACCCCACTAGGCAGCATATATAGGCGCTTATGTTTGGGGCATGCAGACGTCATGACGCATCAACGGAAACACACAGCCAACAGCCGAGATGACGGCACTTCACATTCTAAGCGAGTGGGGGGGGGGGGGGGGGGGGTATATCCTGCATACTCGTATGTATCCCTTATATCTAGTATTGTAATATGAGGTCTTTTATGTATACATATATACGAGATACTCATAGGGTAGGTGCCAAACAGGATCAAGTGGGTAGAGCATAGCATTGCATCAGTACCTCTATCTGATTGCTTATGATTGATCTACTTGCTTCGAGAGAGTTTTATTGGAGCTTGCTCAGATTAGAGATGATTGAATTGATTGCGATTGATGAGAATTGATTTGATGGATGATGATTCAGCTGATTGATGATCTGATTCAAATTGATTGAAGTGACTGACACAAATTGAGCAAGTATTAATTAAGTTAAGTGATGATTCATTTGATTGATGTTGATTCATCTGACTCAAGATGATCGAAAATTTATTATATATAAATGTTGATTGATCTTAATGATTGATTATCTCTCTGGTTGAACTTGACTGCGGTGATTTATGAATACCATCATGATGTGATGGACATGATTGAAATGCTTTCATGGCTATTGTTGATTGAGCTAGATTGATGCCTGACATATATTACAAAGTCAAGCCGATAACTATCGATAGAGCATATCTCGCCAAATATTTTTTTGAATGATGCTCGTAAAGGTATTCTATATGTTGATTGATCTGAGTGATTGATTATCTCTCTGATTGAAATAGACTGAGGTGATTAATGACGGAAGTGCTAGACATGATTGAAATGCTTCCATGGCTATTGTTGATTGAGCTAAATTGATGCCTGACATATATTACAAAGTTAAGCCGATAACTGACCATGTATTGATATGCCATACCACATCACAGATAAACCCAGACATTAAAGGGTATTTCCTGATTCTATGATGTGTTTTCCTTTTTGTTTCTGTAAAAATTGGCTTGTTTTGCGCGATGTTTGGCATGCTCAAGTTATTGTTGTGGGTCTTATGAAACACCCAAATGCACTTGTAAAATTATAAATGCAAAATACAAAGGCGAAAAATATGAGGTGGGAAATTCGGAAAATGGGAGCTGCTCTTGCACAGTGGGCGAGCTTCGGCTGCATGTCTGACAGGCTTTAATCATGCTCCAGGCCAATCGATAGGCAGCCATGCATACCTACATATGTATGTATGTGTGTGTGTGTGTGTGTATATCTCGCACTTGTCGAATTGTCAACGTTTTTGTGGATTGATTGAGAGGGTGTATATATGAATACATATATGCAAGAGAAGTGGGAGAGGGAAGAGGGAAGGGCTGTACGGAATTCATCCACTATTAACTACCCACTATCAACGTGCTCATCATTGTCAATGAATTGAATGAATGACTGTGCCTCGTTCACAGTCGCAGTCGCAGTCGCAGTCGCAGTCACAGACATAGACACAGCCACAGTCACATCCTCATTCGCCTTCAGCTTCAAATTGTCGTAATGCACGGCATGGCTGAGTGGTAGGTGGTAGGCCTCCTGGTCCCCGTACTCCCTCCCCGTCAGTGTGCCTAATACGCCTGGTCTTCTTTTATAAAATCAGCTCGAATTGTCGGAAGTTTCGTTTTCGATATCGAAAATAATGCGAGTGGCCGAACGACATCCGGCTATGCCATGCCCATCAAATAGAGTGTGGGAGGGGGGCAAGGGCTGGGCGATTTCTGTGACAGGTGGAGGCGTGCCTATAGCTGGGCGGGCAGGTGGTTGGGGGTGGTTCCGCCTGCTGTCCGGCAAGAAGCCTCAGGTGCTGTAATTGAGTTTGAAATTCGAATTGGTACTGCAGCTCCGGAAAACGGGTCTAGAGCGGGGCCTCCAGAAGGAGGGGCCTCGAGCAGCGGCAGCGGAAGCTAGAGTGAGCCTGGTGCCTGGACGGCGTCCGTGTACTGCATTCTGTCTGATAGGCTGGGAGCTGGTCGCTCGGACTGGTGGCTGAATGGATGGCTGACTGGCTGGTTGGTTGGCTGTCCGTGCCGTGTCAAGGCGTGCCTGGCACGCAAGCCAACACACACACACACACATACACAGAGACAGAGATAGATAGAGGGAGACTGAGAGGGAGCGAAAGAGACAGCCCTACATTTTTGACATGGCGCCCAGGAGCCCAGCCCCTCTGCTCCTCCCTTCTCCAGCTGTTCAGACTGGGCAACTACTTCTGGCGGTTTGCTTCGAGTTGATTTCTGCATTCATATATATTTATATAGACCCTCTAGATATACATTTATGTTCATATATATATATATATATATATATATATATATATATATATATATATATATATATATATATATATATATATATATATATATATATATATATATATATATATATATGTATATAAAGAAGATATATATATATATATATAAAGAAAACGACTCGGTTCAGTTCATAAATTGTGAACAAATTTATGGATTTATAGCAGTTGAGGAAGTTTGCCCTCGCCTTTGGTCTCTGGTTGAAAAATGCGAGGGAAACTTTTAAATAATGGGGCATAGCTATCCACGCCCCACAGAACAACAAATAGAAAAAGAGATACAGATACAGATACAGATACAGATACAGATACAGATACAGATACAGATACAGATACAGATACAGATACAGATACAGATACAGATACAGATACAGATACAGATACAGATACAGATACAGATACAGATACAGATACAGATACAGATACAGATACAGATACAGATACAGATACAGATACAGATACAGATACAGATACAGATACAGATACAGATACAGATACAGATACAGATACAGATACAGATACAGATACAGATACAGATACAGATACAGATACAGATACAGATACAGATACAGATACAGATACAGATACAGATATAGATACAGATACAGATACAGATACAGATACAGATACAGATACAGATACAGATACAGATACAGATACAGATACAGATACAGATACAGATACAGATACAGATACAGATACAGATACAGATACAGATACAGATACAGATACAGATACAGATACAGATACAGATACAGATACAGATACAGATACAGATACAGATACAGATACAGATACAGATACAGATACAGATACAGATACAGATACAGATACAGATACAGATACAGATACAGATACAGATACAGATACAGATACAGATACAGATACAGATACAGATACAGATACAGATACAGATACAGATACAGATACAGATACAGATACAGATACAGATACAGATACAGATACAGATACAGATACAGATACAGATACAGATACAGATACAGATACAGATACAGATACAGATACAGATACAGATACAGATACAGATACAGATACAGATACAGATACAGATACAGATACAGATACAGATACAGATACAGATACAGATACAGATACAGATACAGATACAGATACAGATACAGATACAGATACAGATACAGATACAGATACAGATACAGATACAGATACAGATACAGATACAGATACAGATACAGATACAGATACAGATACAGATACAGATACAGATACAGATACAGATACAGATACAGGGTATCTCATTGTCCGCTTAGCTTTGGGCTCTCCCCATTCAAGCAGATCTAAACGTTCCATTCTAAGGAGATCCTGCACGCACATGTCCTGCACATGTCATGTCCTGCTGCTCTCAACCCTCTTTCCTCCGCGCTCGACACTCGCTCTTGGCCTGGCTCAATGAACCATGATCCGCATCCAATAAACACTCAATATGCAATTCAAATTGACCGGAAGAGCAGTTGCCCCTCACCCCATCACGCATCACCCCTAGGCGCTCTCCCTACCCTCTCGACTCCTACGCAGGAGCGCGCTGCCTGCCAACTCCCAGGAGGCTAATGGGTTGACCGAGTAATTGCTGGCAATTGTGCGCCGAGCTGCGCTTGTCAAACACCTGATATCCGTATGCATTGAGCCGTGTCAAAGGTGTGTGGAAAGGAAAGAGGCCAAAGGACGGAAAGGGCCGCAAAGCGAAGCGAAACGGCGCGGCGCCGTTTAACGCAGGCACAAAACGTTTGCAAGTTTCCAGGCCCAGGCAATTAATAATTATCGTGTGTATAAATTTCATGGGCAATTGCCAGAGAGAGATGGAGAACGGGAGAGTGAGAGAGAGAGGGACGGTCGGGGGAAGGCTTGCGTGGGCGAGCATTTGCGCCGGCGCGTCTTTTGCCTTGAACGAGGCGAGGACGCGGCCCTGGTAGAAAGCACTGCCTAAAAACTCCAAAGCAGAATCCCCAACCCTTCCTCCTGCAGAGCAGCCCACCACCCCACGCTTCCGCCCCCTGCTCTGCTGGAGCCGCAAAGTAAATTTGTGAATGGTTAATGAAAACTTGCCCAAAGAAAACACAACAACTACAACAGCTGAGTTGAGAGCAGGGGGTTACACAGTGGCAGGGGTCGGGGTAGGGGTAGGGGTAGGGGTGTAGGAGTGGGGGAAGCTCTAGGGGCTGGGTTGTAGCGCTGGTCGGCGTGCTGGCTCATTACATTTAATGAACAGGTTGCCCACGGGGGCCAGGTGATGGGCAAATGTCATAAATTGCTAGCAAGTTGAGTCTACGACTAGGGCTAGCGGTAGGGGTGGGGGGTCGCCACTTTGGGGGCGGCTTTTCTCTATATAAATTTACATATATAGGATATTTACACGCAATATTTGAGCCGAGTTTACCAAATATTTACAGTGATTCGGTGGAAGCAGAGTCGAAACAACTTTCATAATTTGTGGAAGCCCCAACCCCGAATAGGGCTAGCCGGGTGGGAGGGGGTGGCAAATTAATGAACCTTGAAAAATGTGTTAAAACTTTTTTATTATTGTCATTGCATTTCTATATTCACATATAGGGAGAGACATATACCCCACAAATATATACAATATATAGTGCATGTATGTAAAGTTCCCTAGAAAGTGGGACGGACTAAAGGAGGACATAGTTCCGCCCAGTTCGGAAACGCCTAGAAACGTAGAAGTTTCCAATTAAAAAGTTCTCGAAGAATAAAGAAATTCTATTTGAGTTTCGATCAAAGGAATTTGTATCGAGTCAAGCGACGGAGCCTAAAGGAAGTGAAGAAGATTTTAGAGTTTTCACTTGGCATTCAGAGCGGCCTTCGAGAGAGAGAGAGAGAGAGAGAGAGAGAGAGAGAGAGAGAGAGAGAGAGAGCGAGAAATTGAGTGGGAAGTAGAGGCAGCTTATGAAGTTCATGTGGGTATTTCAAGATTGCTTTGAGAGGTGGCGAAGGAATGAGAGGAAGAGAGAGAGAGAGAGGAAAAGAGATAGAGGGAGAGAGGGGGGGGAGAGAGAGAGGGAGTCAAATACAGAGCAAGGGAAGAAATAAGGAATGACAATAACAAAATAAATGTTAGAGATGTGGTGACAGAAAGAGAGAGAGAGTAGGAGAGAAAGATAGAGAGATAGAGAAATACTGATAAATTTATAAGTAAAAGGCAATGAAAGAGATACAGGAGAAAAAGATAGAGAGCGAGAATGAGACAGAGAAAAAGAGAGTGTGAGAGTGAGCGAACGAGAAAGAGAAAAAGAGATGTACAGATAAAAAGAGAGAGATAGAGAGGGAAAAATAAAGTGACAAAGAGAGAGAGAGAGAGAGAGAGAGGAGAAAAGAATAGTTTTAAAAGAGCGAATGAAAGAGGGAGAGAGATGCAGCGAGGGAGTGGGAGTACTAGCTGGATGGACAGACAGTGAGACATTCACGCAGAGAGAGAGAGAGAGAGAGAGAGAGAGAGGGAAGCAGACATTCCTAGATAAATATCTTGCTGTGCTAAACAACTTGTTGAGCAATACAAAACAACTGTAAACATTTTTGATTATCAACAAAAGGCGAATTGAGGAAACGGCAAAAAGTACAAGAATACGAAACAAAAGCAAAGAATGAAAAACAAAGCAAAGAACATGGCAAACGTTTCTAGCAGGTAATAAATTATTGGAACTGGAAACTTTTTAATTTAAAAGTTGTTGCTGTTATTGCTAGTGCGGTTGTTGTTGTTGTTGTTGCTGTCGGTTGTTAGCCAAACAAACGTAAAGCCGGTAAGGAAGAGTGAAGGCAAGCGGTGCTATGAATACCCTGTAGAAAGTTTTGTGAGAGGCAAATGCGCACAAGCTGCCCAATAAATTCCAAAATCAATTGCGATCCCAATCGATTTCAATCAGTAAACTATAAAGTTATTACAGAAGAACTTAACTTTTGTGACTTATATGTTCTGGAATCTGTCGACCGATTGACAACGCATCTATTCCTACTACTACTATTTACGTGAACCCAACTATAGATACAGAAAGTAGATATAGAGATAGATGTAAATATTGATAGGGATAAGAAATATATATCTAAAGATTCTCGGACATATATAACATATTTCATGGTACGGGACACATCAGAAATTTAGCCATTGATAGCTCAAATTTAGTCAACGAGTTCTATATCCTATATCAATCGAATTTCTTCTATACGTTATATATTTTTGTGTGCAGCTCTAGAGAGCTTCAGATGAAACTTCCCGGAATATGATAGATAGATAGATAGATAGATAGATAGAAGCTAAACTGTTGAATATACATATATACATTGTTGAATTTACTCTACATATCTCTTGATTACTTGAAGTATGCTCAGCACAGAAATACCCCACGAAATTAGAGCAGCTGGTGAGGGGGTTTTGCTCGAGTTGGAATTGGAAAAGTGAACAACGAGAATGCGCAAAGAAATGCTTGAGATTTGTTTAATTACATCCGGCATAGTCACAGCTACACACACAGGCACGCACACACAGGTACACACACACAGGCACGCACACACAGGTACACAAGCAAAAACAGGTGTACACCCACACAAAGCGCCATAGGGAAAGGAGGAAAACTGCGAATTGTGGGTGGCGCGCTCTCTACAGCTAGTGGATTGGGTGGGTTGGGTGGTTGGTGGTGCCCTGCACTTTGGGGGTTGCTGTGGTGGGTGTACTTACGATATCCATTGGTATATGCCAGACACCGTCAGCTCACCCTTGTCCTCGAGGGCGTATTCGATGAGTTCCGTGTATGTAAACGGTGGTTTCTTCGGCCTGCTTGTTTTGCGGTGGTTGTTGGTTGGTGGTGCGGTGGGCGCCCACATCGATTGGCGAGAGAAAAAGCGCGAGAGAGACAGAGTGGAATGAGTTAGAAAGTACGTCAAATAAATATGTATTAAAATGGAGTTGCATTGGCTTAAAGAGGATTTTTTTTATTTTATTTATTTTTATTTTTTTTAATCTGTTTTCAGTTTGAGCTGAACAACTGACAGCAAAAGCAGATAAACTATATCTGATGAAATGTATATATAAATACTATACTATATATGTTCATAGGAAGTTGCTTAAAGTCGTAGTAAAGTCAGTCACAGATTTCTGCTTAGGATTTCTTCAAACTCTTTCAGATTTCACAATTGCTCGGGCATGTGGCAAAACCTTTTTTTGTCAATTTGCTAGTCTAATTAACTCCTATATAGATCATTCTGTGGAGCAAATCGGAAGTAATTCAAGTGCCAAAAACTTGTTGATCTTTGACTTAAAGCTGTAAACATGTATGGCTCTTGCGTTATATATAAACCAAATATGTTGTATCTTTTCTAGGCTATAGACGGCAATAGAGAGAGAGAGAGAGAGAGAGAAAGAGAGAGAGAGAGAGAGAGAGAGAAATAGAGAGTCTTAGAGAAGCATCCCATCTAGCTTAGATCTCTCCTTAGCAGCAGTTGACCACTGACTTCACGTAGGAGTAGACTCTAGCAGCTAAGATGATCTTGCCTCATATCTCTCACTTTTTCTAGAGCAAAGGTGGACTTGTTCTGCACAGCAGGAGCTCTACTGCTTGGTCTAGACACAGCTCTTAGCTCCATTGCTGTTCTGTGTTTGCCTTTGCCCTCCTCAACATTCGAGTTGATCACTGGCTTCATCCGAACAGGAGACGCCGCTCTTAGATCGCTCCCTACTTACGCCTTGGATGCTGTATCCTCGACCACAACGTGCTCAGCGACAATCATGTCGTTGCCGTCCATCTCGGAGGTGACCTCCATGACCAGTTCCTCGAACTTGCGTCCGGTTTTGGTTGGCGTCGCTGTTGCTGCTGCTGCTCCTGCTCCTGCTGCTGTCGTTGTGGCTGCCGCTGCCGTGGAGGAAGAGTTGGAGCAGCTCTTGGGCGAGCCGCGGGGCTCTAGCTGGGACGAGTGACTGTGACTGGAGTTCGATGCGGAGGCCGGCGAGGCCGAGCTGCAGGGCGATGCGCTGGCCATGTGGGCTGTAGTCGCCGCTGTGGGCGTGGCTGCCTCCAGGCCAACGCCCAGCCGCGCCATGCCGCCGCCCACGTCGGGCGACAGGTGCGGAAACTCGTCGAACTTGAAGTTGAGCAGCCACGACAGATTCTTGTCCTCGAAATCCGGCTCCGGCGAGGAGCGAGCTGGGCAGGTCAATGCACGGGACTGCGACTGTGCTGTGGGCTGTGACTGTGACTGTGACTGTGACTGTGACTGTGACTGAGGCTGCTGCTGCTGCTGCTGTGGCGGCTGCTTCTGTGCGATGGGCACCAGGAAGCCGCTGCCAGTGGCCCCCAGCTGGAGCTGCTGCTCCGCCTGTGCGTCCAGCTGGCTGTCCGACTGACTCTGCATGGGCGGCAGCGTCGCGTTCAGCTGCGAGATCTCCGTTTGCAGTCCCGTCGTGTAGCGGTGATCCAGCTCGAGCAGCTCGCCCGCCTGCCAGCCCCCGCCGTCCGCCTCCAAGGGCGCCGCGGGCGGCGCGCAGTAGGAGGCGGCGGGCACCAGCAGCTGATTGTCGTAGGCGAACAAGTCGTTGATGAAGGCGGCGCTGGCCGTACCGCCGGCGCTCGTGTCCAGCTGCAGCTGAAAGCACAGATCGCCGGCTGCCCCTACGCCGACTCCTGCGCTGACACCGACGCCGTTCACATCGTAGTCCAGGTGGCGCTTCTTCCACGGATTCGCGCTGAGCTGCTCGTAGGGCTCCTCCAGTTGGGTCTCGTATTTGCGCTTGAGGAAGTTGAATTCGCAGTTCGAGGGCAGCGAGCTGCTGCTGCTGCTGCTGCTGCTGTTGTTGTTGTTGTTGTTGTTGTTGTTGCTGTGGTGGCTGGCAGCGTGACTGGAATGCTCTGTGGAATGCGGCTGTGCGGCTGAGCTACTGTTGGGCCCGCTGACGGGCATATTGACAATCATTTTTACTCCGCTTTCTGCCTTCTTCTTCTTCTTCTTCTTGTTCACTTTTCACACGAATTCGCACGTCAATTTTTCACAAAACACACAAAAAAAAGAAGCACAAACAGCGAGAGAGAACGAAGGAGACAGAGAGAGAGAGAGACAGACAGCGGGAGAGACAGAGACAGAGAGAGAGAGAGCTTGGAGTTTTTCGGTTGAGGCCAAAGGAAACTTTGCGCGTTTGGTTTCCGTCTCGCGCTGCGACTGGCCACGGAATGCGGCTGAAGGATTTGACGGAAGCAACTTTTGGCCAGGAGCTGAGCGCTGCCAGGACGGGCAGCGACTGCGGCAGCGCTATTGCTTTCTCGCCCTCTCTTTCTCTCTCGCTCGCTCGCATTGCACGCGCGCATTCAGTCAGGCACAACGACTATCGATGAACCCCCCAGCCAACCAAAACCCGAACCTGAACCCGAACCTGAACCCAAACCCAAACCCAAACCCAAACCCAAACACGAGCCTACGACCTTATAACGGTACTCAAAAGCATGCTCTTTCGCATGCCCTGTAAGCTGTGCCCCAATGGGGTCTCCTGCTTATCCAAGACAGTTGCCTCTCCATTAGCTGAATTCAATATACCCCTCAACAGGGTCATGTGCATATACCCTCTTCGCTTTTGGGCAATGGGGCTTGTGCAATCCATAGTCAAGCGTATATTTAAGTTCTAGCGCATACCCTGCTTAGGGACTCCCATGGGGTATACCTGCTGTAGTGGACAGAGCAGACTTATTTAGCGAATTCTTGTACTCACACCAATAACCAATCAACTGAGTGCAGGGTACTCACTAGTCGCGCACTCCCCACGAATAAAGCGCTCTAGCTTCGTGCTCGCTTCGCTTTGGTTCTGCTCGGTCGCGCTTTGCCCATAATCGAACATGTGCCGCCGAGCTGAGCTTGTTTATGTACATGAATATGTGTGTGTGTGTGTGTGTGCTTATATATGTATGTATGCGCATATATATGCCCATATAGATGCCTATTCCAAAGGCAAGCGTGAGGACTTGTCGACGTGACGCAGCGGAGAGCGCGTTCATTGAAGCGCCTAATCGAACACCCTGTGGCAGACAGCCTGTCGAGCTGCCTCGCGCACAGGTGTTGCGCAGTTGCCAATGGAGCGACAGATAGAGAGAGAGAGAAAGGCAGAGAGAGAGAGAATTTATCTCTAGTGCGAGACAGAGGGCTGCATTAAAGATCTTGCTCAAAATATTAAGCGAAATGGAGTAATTGAGGCTGTACTGGGTGAGAATATTACGAAAACTAGATGTATTGCTATTACGGAACTGAACTGATTTCACTTGCAGTACTTGTCTATACCTAAAGACTTTCAAGATTTCAAACTTAAGTCCCATTCACGTTTACAGAGCTAAAATCCTCGAGGAATTCTATATATTCTATATATTCTATATATACATATATACCTACTATACTATACTATACAGAATAATTTACTAAAAGTCGACTTTACTTCCTTTGCTAAATGACTGGGCCCTCTTTTCTGCAAGTGTAATTGACTTTCAAGTGACCAGTCACTCTTTTCTCTCAGTGCATCTGACCAAACGAGAGCTTAGTAATATTTCCCTCGATTGCATTTCAAGAGAAACATATTTTATTCCATTTGTCTCTAACTGTAATGGATGAGCACATGACTTAGCAGCTCTGTTCTCTCAGTGTAATGAACATAAATATAGCTTTAATAAACTGTTTACTGATTGCAATCTATCGAAAGTATTTAATAGCAGGTATTATCCATAAACTTCTAGCATTAGTGAGCTCTCGAGTGGTTTTCAAATCGGAAATGAGTTCATAAAACTGCAAGCCTGATTCATAGCGCACGAATGGATCGTACCGGACTGGAGCTGTCGAGGTGTGTGTGTGTGTGGGAGAGAGAGAGAGAGAGAATTAGTGAGAGCGAGAGCGAGAGGTGTCAAACGAAAGACTCGTCGCAAACGGATTAGAGCCCGACGCTTTTGGGACTCCCGGCTAAAGTCAACCAAATAAAATAGTAATAAATAATAGTATTCAGATGCGATGCGACGTGTGTATACCCTAGCCTGAGAGCAATGTGGGTTGTGCTGACTGATCTACATGATATATGCAGCGCTGTCCATAATCGACGGACCCATCTGACATATAAAAGCCATCTAAAAATGTAAATCTGGAAATTATTTGTATATATACATATATCATACATCTGTATATAGATATCTATGTGTGTATACTACTATATCTATCATATACCTCGTCTAGAGTAATTAATAAATGGAGTAAGAGAGGGAGAGACAGACAGATTGTGAGAGAGAGAGAGAGAGAGAGAGAGAGAGAGAGGGAGAGAAGCAGATAGACAGAGGAGAGAGAGAGAGACAGGCAGACAGAGAGACAGAGAGAGAGAGAGAGAGAGAGAGAGAGGGAGAGAAGCAGATAGACAGAGGAGAGAGAGAGAGGGAGAGAAGCAGATAGACAGAGGAGAGAGAGAGAGAGAGACAGGCAGACAGAGAGACAGAGAGAGAGACATCAAGTGCACATCATATATAATAGAATGCCACACCTAGGCAGATCTACAGTTCTCTTTCCCAAATCAATGCATCTTGGCTCACTGAATCAGCATACCCTGCCCTTCCCTTTGACTCATCATACCGTACACACATGTTGAAGATTAAGAAACTGAACTTGTTTTCATGCTCATATTGTTTAGACACCCTCCTCTCCCTCTCCCTCTCCCTCTCGACCATTTGACCGCTCCCCTTTGCGCCGCCCTCCAGCCGCAGCGGCGGCTGGGCTTGATAAGAAGACGTTGCGCTGCGGCTGCCTCGATCAGTGCTCAGTTGTAGTCAGAGGCGAGCAGACACCAGTGGAATCACTGTAAGAAAAAGAAGAAGAAGAAGCTGACAAGCGTTGAGTATAGCTATAAGAAGCAGGGGAAGCAAGGAAGCAACAGGAGATGTCGAGCTTAAGGCGTTCACTTCTGGTTCTCGTTGTCTGCCTTGTGGCATTGGCTGCTGTTGGCGCCGGCTCCGGCGCAGGCAAGGGGCGCAAGAAGGGCGTGGCATGCCCGCCCAGCAAACTGAAGCGCCAATGGGGCGGCAAGCCGGCGCGCGGCATTAATTATCAGCTGCGGCCCGTGCGCTACGTGATCATCCATCACACGGTGACTGCGGAGTGCAGCGGCTTCGTTGAGTGCGCCGAGATATTACAGGGTATGCAGGCGTATCATCAGACGGATCTGAACTACTACGACATTGGCTACAAGTGAGTGTGTTACAGGGTATTCCTATTGGTTGCCACTTGTGAATCTGCTATTTGCAGGGTATTTAGGGATATACAGGGTATTTGCATGTGTTGAATATCCTTTAAGATTGATGTTTCTCCATAGAATACTTACAGTTAAATATCATTTTTACAGGGTGTTTTTATGTATGGCGTTGTGTTTGAAATTTTAGTAAATTCTTTTTACAGGGTATATCTGTTAACAGCATTCGCAGGGTATTTATATTGCACTTTAAACTCTATCTATAGGGACTCCCTCATCAGCCACGCTTTGTTAGTACTTACATTTTTTACAGGGTATCAGCTGCGGGTACTTAAAGATCTGGAATATATACATTTTTTGTACAGCGTATTTGAATTGCTGAAAAACTATTTGTAGAGCGCATTTCTATTTGTAGCATTCACTTTTTACAGGGTATTTTTGGCAAATGTATTTTTTATGGAATTTGGATTAATGTTCGGTTCTATACTCTCCAGCTTCCTCATAGGGAATGATGGACTGGTCTACGAGGGCACCGGCTGGGGCGTGAAAGGCTCCCACACCTACGGCTACAATGCGAACGGAACGGGCATTGCCTTCATCGGCAACTTTGTGGGTGAGTAGAGGCAGCCGTGCTCCACGAGCACTGCTTGATCGTCCTTCTCCTTCTGCTTCTAGATAAGTTGCCCTCGGCGGCTGCTTTGGATGCCTGTCGCAAGCTGCTGGAATGCGGCGTTAAGCTGGGCGAGCTGAGCGAGGATTATTCATTGATTGGAGCGTCCCAGGTGATAAGCACAATGAGTCCAGGTCTGACGCTCTATAATGAAATACAGGAATGGCCCCATTGGCTGTCAAATCCATAAGGAGAGATACCGACAGAGAGAGTGAAAGAGAGAGAGAGAGAGAGAGAGAGACATAGACCGAGAGCGAGACAGAGAGGGAACACACATTTATTACTATTTTGTTTTGCATTAAAGTGGGTTTTACCCACAGCGAAATTGCAAATCATATTCATTAAAACACAAAAACAATATCAAACACAAACATCGGCTGATAACCTTTTTGAAAAGTTCGCGCAAGAAAGGGAAAGTCAGCGCACATATCGATAAATGCCTTTTACTCATCGCAAGCGCTTTCTAAAAGTTCGCGTACACATTCAAACTATCGCAGCTTTCATTAGGTGCTAAACTTTGCACTCGTGCAATAATTGTTGTCCAACCATTGAAAGCGTAATAAATTATTAGAAAACAAAAAAACAGTTAAACAAATATTATTCGATTTAATTTATTTTTTGATTCAATTTTTAATTATCCGAGTTTCTCACGAGTTTCTTTCTAATAAATGCAGCGCCATTTGGCCAGGCAGCGTAGAGAAACAACAACTGCGACGCCCTCTAGCGTCAGGTTGAACCAGTGAAGCACTGCAATACTAATCGATATAACGATATGTATTGGCGTGCTTGCACATATGTTTAAATTTGCCCTTTTTTGGCTACGCTGGATTTAAATAAAATTAATATAATAACTACAAAATTTTGCAGCCAAATGTTTTAAAGTACAAAAACCAGCATAGACTCTTCATTTCAAATTTTGCCGCCATACATCGATAGCCAGCTTGTGCGGCATCTATCGCACACACATGTTGCGCTCCGATCTGACTAAGCTGGGGCAAACACAAAAACAGTTGTTGTATTGCTGTCGAAGAGGAAGGAGTTTGCGCGCGTTCAGCTGCCGGTAATTCGTTTTATTTGACTTTGTTTGCATTGTTTTTACGATTCTCGCGCCGATTCTTGTTTTTTTTTTGTGTGTTTGTGTTTTATGTTTGATTTTGTGCTGAGTGAAGAGCAAAAACTTCGGCAAATGCAATTATTGCAGTGCAGTTAAATACAGTTACGCGAAATACAAAATAACTGCAAAACGCAAAGCAAAGCAAAGCGACAAAATTCTGTCTTCGTGTGTGCGTTTGTTGGTTTGTTTTATTTTTTTGGTTGATGTGCAAGTGAAAGCGTGTGAAAAATATTCACCTTAACGTTCGACACGCTGCGAGGCCAAATTCAAAGCCGCAGCCAGAGCCAAAGCTAACATCAAAACAAAAATCAAAATCAAGGGTATTGGCTGCATATCTGCGGTCTCGCTCGCACTTGAAACACTTCGGCGTATCCTGCGGTCAACCGAAACTTCCGTTATTAACTTCCATACGCTATGCAAGCGCAACTGCTGAGCCCGCGCAACAGTTGATCAACGGTTTCAAACAGTACACAGAGGTAAGCAATGGGCAATTGAAGTGCTATTGGAATTAAGTCCAGTCCAATTGGAGACGCGTCAATTGGAGTGAGCTGTGCTGGGCAATGCCAATTGGAGTTGCTGCCGTTCGAATTGGATTTGCTGTTGGAAATGAGTTGGGCAATTGGATATGTAGTTAAAAGGTTATTATTGAACTATTGAGGAGCTCCTGAAACATAGTAATTAATTGTTCTTTAGCCTTGCATGTGATCTATAAGGTGATACAAATATCACTCACCAATCTTATAAGCTTCCACTCGATGCATTCCACAAACTTCATGTGGATGGGCCAAGTTTCCATGGTTAGTTAGCCAGCTTCAGCTTTTGGCACTGTGAAACCTTGGCAAATGTGCTCTTTAGCCATTTACAGTTATTGATTTTTGATTCTTGGTGCATTTACGGATCACACATCAATCAACATGAGATATTTTGATTTCATGGCTTTTGCCGTTTTTTTCTCTTTTTTTCTCATTTTTGTAATCGAGTCAGTTTTCGTGTTGTTGTTCGGCTTCGTTCGACATCTTCTTTGGGCTTTCGGGGTCATCAACTCTTAATGTCTCGCAATTTTTACCAAAAAAACCTCGTCGACGTCGACGTTGTTGTTGTTGTTGTTGTTGTAAAGCCATGTACGATATGGCAATTGCGTAAAAGATAAAACTGAAACACAAGTCGTACAGATATGTCTTAATACCATCTCGTATGTACGTGCTTTCGCTCAAGTCCCAAATAGAGTCAAAATAAAATGAATCAAATTAATGTCGCTTCACATGCGCACACAGGCAATGTTCCGTTCTAACATCGATAAATATCGATAAACGGAAATTTTCTTTTGACCTATAGACGTATTTAATTGTGCCTTGCACGCATGCCACATCATTCTACAATATTGTAATTAAAATTGTACCCTATAAAATTGTCTTTATAGCTTTACAGGGTATATGATGCACTGCAAAATCGTATTCGTGACTTTACAGGGTATGTGGCAGTCGCACATGCTCTGTACTGTATTTGAAATGGAATTTGTCTGGCTGGACTCGATTTTTATGGCTTCGGCGTCTCGATGCGTCTTAGATGCGTTTTCGGTCAAGTGAAATTCGAAATTCGATGCATTTGCATAATCGCCGCCCGCCTCGGGCAGAGACAACATGCGACAGCGTCTCATAACCTCAATCGCCAGACTCAACAGACTCAACAGGCCCGCCAGGCCCACACAGGCCTAGCCGCCATTCCAGTCTCTGCTTCCAGTCTCTGCTTCCAGTCTTCAGTAAATTGCAGTGCGTGCAATTTGTTGTCCCCAATTGCGTAAAATTTACGCAGCGGCTGTCGCCCCAACGATTTTCACCTGCCTTGCAGCAGCCACACCTGCCCGCACGCCCCTCCTCGCAGCCCCCATCACCTGTCGCTTGTGAAACTGCCGTTAAATGCGTCTGCACCAAAAGTTTTTGTTAATTGAGCTGCAGCGTCGCTCGAATCGAACTGCTGCCCCCTGCCCGCTCGTACGACTCAAACAGAGTATATCGAGAGCAGAGAGAATATCGTAGGCTCGAGAGATCATACAAAATGAAGCACATCTATCATGCATGCCGTATCATCGATATCTGGATTTCAATTCTTAATATGGCTGGAGAGATATTAGAGCAACTGTACCAAGTGTTCTCTGTGCCTAATTCTATATGAAGCTCTAATTTAATTGCCTTGACTTTTCCTTTTATTGATACGACCTTTAGAGGTATAAGACATGATATGCCTTAGCTGGTAGTAGAATCTATCGTAATCCCTGTTTCTTGAATACTTTACGAGATTACGATTGCTGCGAATGTTACCGCTGAGAAATTATTTCACTCTTTGGATGGCTACAAAAATTGAAATGCCTTGGATAATCCCATTCTCGAAAAATACTAGAACTACAGCTATCGACTTTGGTATGCACATGATTCTGAATCTTATGCAGATGAAATATTAATCGTTTTCTTTTTACCCCTCCTGAATCTCGGTATAGTCAAAGTAGAATCTAGGATTCGTCAGTGCTCGCGGTCTGTAACAGTTCGATCATTCAAATTGGGTACGTGGATGCCTCCCTTGTGAAAACATAAACAGAATATAGAGCTTTCTCAGATAATCGTTATAATTGCATTTGAGCCTTGGCTCAACAGTCCCAAAGTAGGGGAACAGCTTAGTACCTCTTGCGCTTTCGGTTAGAGGTCATGCGGATGAGGTGAGTATTGATCTCCGATTCGCTGAGTATATGGAAAACGGGATTCCAACGGCTGATCATTGCCATTTCGAAGTCCGAAGCCGTCAGATCCTTGTCGAGGGCGTAGGCCAGAGTCCTGACGGTCAGCTTGACTGTGTCGTCCTTGTTCATGTAGTTCTTGTACTGGCTATCCAAGTAGGAGTTGCCGCGCCGCTTTGCGCTGCCGAAGACGCAGGCGCTATAGCCAATGACCACGCCCGAGGGGTCTGTGTTATAGATTAGTGGACCGAGCTGCAAGTCGTACGAGATCAGGATTATGGAACAGCCGAGCGGACGTATTTCCGCATTCTGAGTATACACCTGATTGACGTCCGCCAAGCGCTGGCACATCACATCGGCAGCCATCGGATAGCCGCACCTGTGCCGGAACTCGCACGCCTCCTGTAGAGCCCTGTGCACATGCGATTTGCAATCGGCCTGGCGCCCGATCACCGCACAGCCCATTTCATCGGAGATGCGAAAAATGCGATTCGCAGTCTCCGGTACAGCGTATTTAGATATCGGCTTCTTCTGCACAACCAGCACAATACAGTCGCCGCCCGCTATGGCGACCATTGTGCGATTGTCCCTGTTCACTGCCTTGATTGCGTACTCCACCTGGTACAGGCGTCCCTCTGGCGAAAAGATGGTGATGAGTCGATCCAACGAACAACGCGCCATGGCTTTCGGTCTTTTGAAAATGTGGCAAAATATAGAATATAAACCTATATATATCTGTATACAAATATATATTTGTTGTTTTGTATTTGCTTGTATCGAGATATGTACTGAATGACTGAGCTCCCTGAACAGTTCTCCCCAGTCTATGGCAGAGCTGTTTGAAGTTCTGGTCAAAGGGCTCTTTGCGGGCTACATTCGTAGTCTGTATTCGATGCCCAATTGATATAATACGAAAGGCTCACTATATGGTTCACATGGATTCTCTGATCTTAAGTCAGATCTCAAGATATCCGATTGAAGTCCTGTAAGTTCAGTTTGACGATTTTCAGTTGACGATTTCAATTGTTGTTCCCAATTGTCATTGTTATTGTCATATTATATCATTAGGCATTTGTCATTAGCTCTGTGACTCTATTAGCTAACTGTTCTCGTTCCATTTAAGCACTTAAGACGGAGAGTAGCCGAGCGAAGAGCTCCGGAGCTATGAAGCTACGGAATTACAGAGTATGCTAATTTAGCAATTGTTGAGCGCAAATTGTGTGGAGAAGTCTGAAAAGACTTTGACCCATAAAGAGAGGAGCATAATGCTAAATAGGGAGAGAGGAAGAGAATGGGAGCAGAGTCGATTGAAAGTTGGACGAGGGAGAGTTGGGGGACAGAGCGAGGCAGAGAAGGTGAGGGAGAGAGAGACCGAGAAAGAGAGAGAAGCAAAGACAGAGAGAGATGTAACAAGGGTAAAGGCAGGTAGGAAAAAAGAGAGATTAAGATACTAATCATACTACTGTTCTATTCCACGAGCGACTGCTGCAGTGGAGAGCAATCAAGAGTCAAGTGATTAGCGCTCGGCATTTGGGAAAATCAGCTCCGAAGCAATTCAAAACTCAAAGTCCATTTCAATCCGTTTACAAATGGTCTGTGAAAGAGCAGTGAGAGAAAGTAGGAAGACGAGGAGAGGGGACTGAGACTAGCTGGCCATCTAGTTGGGGGCAGTTGGAGCATCAAGTGCATAAATAGCTGCAGCAATTAAAGCTCCAGCGGCAACAACAATGTAATTCTGTGCTCCCATCTCATTCCATTCGAAGCCCGCGGCCCGCGGCCCGCCTCCTCTGCTGGCTTGCGCCCCTGTTGCTTCCAAAGAAATGTTCAAATATAAATTGTAACAAAATTCAATTGGAGGCAAATGTGTGTGCTTTATTGTATAGCCAGGCTAACTGATGGGTCGGCCAGGCACGCGCTGCTTGGCTGGCCAAAGAAATTCCTATACCCTATCAAATGTTGGGCATATGCAGCTATTGAAGCGCTTGAAGCTCCCTGAGAGCATAAAATATATGCCAAATATGTATATGTATTTACATATATATATATGGGTATATATATAGTTATTAGGGGTGTATGGATATATCTTTATTGTGATATTGAGTATTATCGTACAAGAGATCCCATTTTCGTTTCTTGTGTTTCCTTAGCTTTTATTTATGGGGTTCATTTTGCCGCCACAAGCACATTTCGAGTTTTTATAGCTTGCCTCCTTCCCTAGCTCTTCCTCGGCCTCCGTCTTCTGCTTGCTTCTGTTTTTTGGCATCTCTCGTTACGCAGCGTCCAGTGTAAACAATAAACAGATCTTGGAATATGCTGAATACGCACCCCACGCACACATGCGCATGCTGATATGCTGTATTTCAGCTATATATATGCACACACATGCACATGCACATGCACATTGCACTGCGGGCATGCAGTGCATGCTGATTCGCTGGCATCTGGCTATAGGCAACAGAAGCTATTCGAATTGATCGCACTGCCACTCGTGCTCTCCCTCCCTCCCCCTTTGTGGCGTTCTAGCTGCAATTTGAAGTCAACTGCTAAAGTTTACTCCACAAGGCAACAGCAGCATGTTGCTTCCTCCCTCGCACAGTCGCACGTTCGTCTCTTCTTTTGCTTCTCTCCTTTCCTGCAGCAACAACCGTTTGCCCACAGCCACAACAAAAACTTCTTAGAGTCAACAGTATGCTCTCTCCTACTCTCCTACTCCCTTGCTCCTTAAAGCTCTAGCTGCAATTGAAATTTGCTCACACACACACACACACACACACACACAAACACACACGCTCGCAGAGGAGCAATTGGAAATTAGCACGACTCGTTGGTCTAGGGGTATGATTCTGGCTGCGGGTGCGAGAGGTCGCGGGCTCAACTCCCGGCTGAGCCGTGGTATTACGTTTTCTTGTTCCTTTTCTTTTTGAAATATTATTATCATAATAGAGATTGCTAACGGGGTGCGAGAGGTCGCGGGCTTGACACCCGAACGATGTTTGTATTTTTTCGAATTTCTATTTGAAATATTATAAAAGAAAGAGATTGCTATCGGCGGCTCGTTTAGCATTCATCTTCCATCCTCCATCTTTCTGTTCTATTCTTCCCAGTTCTACTAGACAATTAGAGGGCCGGCAGAGGCAGTGGCAGCGGGGGAGGCAGCATTCCATATCAACCATTTGTCACTTGGCCACATTCAGCGCTCTGTGGTGGGCGTCGCCGAGCTTATCGACTGAGGGGGCGTGAATGAACTGTAACTGCTAAAGAGGAGCCAGTAGAGCCAGCAGCATCGGCGTCATCATCATGATCATCTTCATCACGCTGCCTTGGCTGTAATTATATGTTTTCTGTAGCCGATCTTTTGTGTTGTGTTGCGTGTCGTTTTCTTGCCTTTCGTTTTGTTTGCGTTCTGTTATTTGGTTTCTCTCCATCTCGCATATTCGTTCAGCACTCGAGGCGCACACATTTCAACATCTTAACTAAGCCAACGGATTGGACTTCTTGCAGGAGCAATTCAACTTTATTTTCCCAACTCACTTGGGAGTTGCTTTTGGATTCTTTTTGTTTTTTGTTTTTGGGTTGTTAATCGATTTTAAATTGTAGATTGATTGATTAAGATGAGCTGAGCTGAGCAGAAACTGCAGCGGCTCCTGCTCTCTGGCACTCACTCTCCTTTCCTCCACTTGAACTGCACTCCCACAATTTGTTCAAGTGGTTGTGCTACGGAGTGAGAGAAAGAGAGAGAGAGAGAGAGAGAGAAGTAGAAAGAGAGCAAGACTAAAATTCTCAATTGCATGCATCATTTGCTCATTAGTGTGGCATTTCAAGCACGTTTGCTTGTAGCTCTAATCAATAGTGCTCGCTACTCGACGCTAGATGGCGTCCCAGGCGCTGACATTCCTTTGCTTCATGCTGCTACTTTCCCCAACTAACAGCACCTGCAGCTTGCATAATGCCCATAGAAGAATCTAAAACCATGAAATTCGATGACAAATGAAGAGAGAGACAGAGAGAGAGAAGAGAGAGAGAGAGGCAGGCTGCAAATCACAATTGTCTGCATCATTTGCTCATTAGAGACATTTCAAATGATTTGCCATGAAATTTGTAAACTGCAAATAAACGCTACTCGCCGCTAGATGGCTCTAGCAGCGCGACTGGCCAACTGTGGCTCCGTTTACACACCGAATTTCCGATGCTGTTTGGCTGTATTGCTCAATTTCCTGCTGTCCCATGCCCGCTTACCTGGCTGCACCTGCAGCTCGAATAATAACCGTTAAATGCCTTTTGCCAGATCTGTTTTGTCCATTGTTTCGTTGATGCATTTTCCACGCAACACAGAGCCGAGAGAGATTGAGATGGAGACCCCGTTCGGGCCACCAAATTACGATAATGATGAACGAATTGCTGACTTCTAGATGAATGTATATATATATACATAGATACATGCATATAAATAAATATATACATATATATGTTTACTATATGTAATAGATATCTTGCTGTATTTCCATAACGATATGCAGCAAAGCAATTAATGTTGTGAATGAAAACATTTGAAGAATGAGCAAAAGGCGTAAGCTCGACCAGTAGATACCCTGTAGTGCTAGGTGGGCAGCAGTTGGCAATGAGTTGCTAACAAACAAACGCCGTTTAATTGACTCGACTAACGATGTAGACCAAGTATATATAGTTGAAATTGTTGCACCTCTAGTAACCAATATGCCCTGCTTACACACTCGCCCCGCCTGCAGGGTATACAACCAAAAAGAAACCCATTAAAAAATGTTAATTTCCATAAAAAACAGAAGAACGAAATGAGTTTGAGACGCTGGAGTGATACAGCACGTGGCTAAAAGCCACGAAAACGAGCCAACAAAAGACAAAAGCCAGAATTTGTAGCTCAGCACATAATACATGCATGCATACATATATGTGCATATACATACATATTTATTTGTGTGTGTGTAGTTGTTGTTGTTGTCGTATTCCGTGTGTGGAATGTATCACAGGCAGCGCTTTGCCTTAGTTTTGTGGCTTTTGATTTGCAGCCAAAAAATAAAACAAAAAATAATTTGAATGGACATACTCTGTGGCTGGGTAGAGCGACTAGCATACATACCCTATAATTAACTAATATATAGTTGCTAATTGCTTAGCGTGAGCTAGCAAACGTATATCGATATTTATCGATTGATTTAGATATACGTTTCCATAACATAACAGAAACTGGGAAATTGCTTACGTCAAATGAGACTCATATTAAAACGGCTCCACATATCTATCTAGCTCATCTACGGGCTGATTCATCTCTGCAGGGTATATAAAGACAGAGCGCGATATACGTTCCATCGATTAACATAAACGCCCACGAGAAATCGATACGCGAGACTCAGCGTTAGCCGTAGATCTCTAAGCACCTGAGTATCTAGAGAAGCATCTAAACTATTTTTTGGTATCTTTCGGAGCTGGCTGATTTATAGTCTTGGCCATAATTATCTGGTTTAAGGTGTTGCTAATGGCCGCAGCGTCGAGGCTCGTCTAATGAAGTTCACGTTTGACAGCCGCGGCTGTGCCAGCAATTTGCATACCTCAACTGTTGCTCTTGGGCAGGAGGCGGTGGGGCGGTGCGGCGCAGCGCGGCCGAATGAAGTTAGCGACACGCAATTCTGACAGCTGCGGTCGCGCCACACACGAAGCTAAGGCATTTTCCATTTGATTAGCGCTGAGTTTTCCTGACAAACTTGCAAACGGACGGCGGTGGATCGCAGATCGGAAATCAATGAGCGCTGATCGAGGATCCGTGAAGAGGAAGAGCAGTCCAGTGCTCGCGAATGGACGATCAAAGTTCAGAGATTGCAGATGGGAGATCGCTGATCGTAGGTCGAGATTGTTGAACGGAGTTCGAGCCAAGCTCGGTGAATGGATGTAAGAAGTTGATTGCATTGGAGATCTAGAACAGGATAGTGGGGACTGGGGATTGTGGATCAGAGATCGTAAAAGAGTGACTACAGACCGAGGATCGGAGAACTGGGACAGGATTAATGGCCATGAATCGGAGATGGGAGATTAAAGATTGAAGCTCGTAGATCGAGATTAGGGGATGGGATATCGCAGATCGGATATCTATGCTCGCAGATTGAGGATTGTAGATTGCAGATCTAAGATCGGAGATCGCATATTGAGGATTATAGATTGATAACTGGAGTTGAGGGCTCTGGGACAAAGATCTGTACCTGGTACCACAGCTGGTCAAATAATTGCGAGGCTTTTCGCATGGCAGAGCTATAAATGATGCTGCCTGTCTGGCTGGCCAGCTGTCTGTCTCGATTCTCGATTGTCCGCAACTTCTCGATTTCGCGGTCAATCCCCTCAGTCCCGCCCTCTCTCTTCATTGCTTACAGCATGCTAGGTTGTTGTTGTTTCTGCTATTGCGCATTTGCCTTTCATGTTTGATTAACAAAGACTCCCATTCTGCTTCATTGTCGCTTTGCTGGCCGTTCTCAAGGCTATATTTAGTGGGTAGCAGCCAGAGATAACGCCTCGCAGCAGAAGCGAGGAGGCAAACTTGGACTTGGACCTGGACTCGTCTGCTGACATCAGATGGGGCTGAGGCAGCTCGTTGGCTTTTACAGGGTATCGCTGGAGTGTAGTAAGCTGGGCCAGCTTGGCTCTGCGGTTGATTCGATGCTGCGCTGTGCAATTAAGCGGCACAGCTGCTGTCATCGTCGCCGCGTCTAATCAATCAGGCATGCCCCGAGCTGCAAGCTGCATGCTGGGCACGAGGATCGCTTGTCGCATTAGATGCGCCCGACAGAGTGTCAAATTGATGGCCGCAGCACAAGGAATGCGACTCCAAACAGTTGCTGAAGCTAACCAATGACCGGAGCAGCAGCAGCGACAGCGACAGCGACAGCGGCAACTGCTGCAGCGTGGGCGCCATGAAAGCAGCTCGGCTGAAGCTTGTGGCGTGGGCAGCAACAACAACAACAACGACAACAATCGCCCCCAGCTGTAGCTGCAGGCCCGTTAAATTGTCAAATTAGGAAGCGACTACAGCGACCGGGAGTGGGCATACGTGGGCCCAGTGGAGCAAACTGGAGTGCGCAAATGTTCGCTGAGGCAAAGAAACCGTAGAATGAAAAGAAGTTAAAACAAACATCTCGAACAGCTGCAGTCCGAGTGTGATGGCGCTGGCTGCACTCGAGCTATGAATGGATAGGTATATACAGGGCTCTCCACATTCCAGTGACCCATCTGGCAGCCCTATACCTTCTGACAGAGACGGGCACTATACGCCGTAGAGGCTCGAGGCGGCCATTTGAGAGAAGTCATATTCAAAGAGTGATGTCAACAGGTCTACATGAACCAAATAATATCATTATTATCAACAACAACAACAAAATTCTATTTTTCATTGATCTAAAAAAAAATAAACATGGGTCCGTCGAATATGGGCCACCCTTTAATGGTTGCCAGATGGATTGCTCGAATATGGAGAGCCCTGTATATATGTATTCTAACCGGAATTGCTTTACCTAGCTCCAACAGTTCTCTCCAAGAGAGACAATCCACATTCACCGATATTTGTTGAGGGTATTTGGAGTCAAGATGAGCTCACATATCAAAATTTGGAGCTGGCGCATACAGCCCTTCGCCCACATTTTCTAGGGTACAGCACCAGCTGGTCGACTGCAGCAGTTGGCCCAATCTTCACTGCCGAGCTCAACACGTTCCATGCCCCAGTCGATAAACAACACTCACACACACACACACACACTACAGAGCTGAGCAAGTAAATAGCTGTACAGCATCGAGCATGGGGCACGGAGCATATGGAGAACTGCATTGATTTCAGGGTCGGCAACTCGCTTGCTCATGCAAAGGCAGAAATGATGCCAACAGGTGCTCAACATTCTTGGCATAGTTGCGTGAGAGCGATGCCAGTGCAAAGGGGCTGCTTGGGGGGCGGCAGTGGCGACCCCTCTCTCTCTCTCTCTCTCTCTCTCTCTCTCCCTCCTTGATTGCTCTATTGTAATTGCGCAGTCAGCGCCTGGGTGGGGGGTAAGAAAGTTGCCAAGAAATGCAACTCATTCGCTACACGGCAAAGGAATGTTCATAAAAGCAAATAAGACTGCATACAAAAAAGAGATTCATAATTATTGATTATAATTGATCTCAGCTCGAAGATCAAGCGATAAATCAAACGATGCGACGGCTATAACATCAACAGAGAAAACATCGAGGATTTTATGGGCGTAGACTGCCTTTTCTTCTATTAGGGCAGGCCCCACTGTGCCTCACTTATTTCCATTTCCAGTCTTAGGCAAGTAGTAGCGAGTATTCAAATTATTGTTGCATTTTCTGTTTACGACTGGGCCGGCATTTGCTTAGCAGGCGCGTGACTTGGGTTCGAGTCTCCTTCAGGCTCCATTCGCGCTCACTATTTTTCTCTAACATCATCACTTCATCTCCTTCTCTGCTCAGCTAGTTGCGGAATAAGCTCAGCTTGCTTATTTATAGCACATTAGCTTGGCAGACTGACAAGGACTGCCCTGGAAAGGGAGCTTAATTCCTGGTTCGAATCCTGTCCAATTCACATTATATCCAACACGTTTTTATTCTAGTATTTTCTTGATATATATTTTATATTTATATATTTTATCTTGCGCAAATTGAGTATGATCTTTTGTACATTCAAATGCACTTTAGTTAATTATTTGAGTATTCCACTTTATAGCATGCTTAAAATATGATGATTAAAATAAACGAGCAGCTCCTGGTGCGAATTCTAGTATAGACCTCTAGACCTCTATCCCTCTAGACCTCTAACCTCAAACCTCTATCCTCCATTGTCAGATTAGTAATGCGCTCGCCTCGTATTCAAACAGTTGGAGTCCTGCCAGAGATGACTCTTGTACTATATGCGAAACTCTTTTTTTTTTTTTTTTAATTTTAGCTTTGTTAAATAATTCATGTAATATATTCGTGTGATAGATCGATCCACTTGCTCCACTCACACTCACATTTGAATTGTTCTTTACTATAGATATTCTACGAGCTTATCAGCATAAAGAGTCGTCTTCTGCTGCTTCTTTCTCCATGCTTGGGTCTACAGAGCTTTTGACTCTTTGTCTAGCTTGGCCTTTGTTTTCATTATGTCACGTTTCTCGAAGCCAAACACAATCACACACGCACGCTTAAAAGACCTGGGCTAATGGAAATGCTGGCGCCAGCATCGCAATGCAAAGTGACCACAACAGCAACAGCAACAGCAACAACAACAACAACAACAACAACGATGACAACAGCAACAACAACTTAATAGCTGCCCAACAATTTGTTTAACAGTCAGTGGGCTTTGTGTCTTGGGCTATGTCTTTGTCGTCGGTTTAAATACACTTTGCATAGACTTTTTATAGCTTCATAAGCAATTACGAGTGCAGGGCACCAACCAGTCGACTATTCTCGTGTGGACTCTATGGCAGATTTCGCTTGCGGCAGGAGTACTCATTGGACTCTTAGGTAATTGTCGCCAATTCGTTGCGTGACTTCTGCTCAGTTGATGACCAACATTAGCAACATCAACAATCAACAATCAACAATCAACAGCCAGCAACCACAAGAACAATAGCCCCAAGCATCCATTTGTGTGGCCTCGATTGTGGCATAGCCAGCAGCTATAGTTAGAGCTGCTCCTCCTCCTCCGTCCCTTCTCTCAGAGTCCGTCGAGTACTGAAAGAGTTCAATATATTAAATTTAGTATAGAGTATAAAATGGATAAAATTCAAAATTCAAAATTCCTCTGTAATGTGGCTGATATATCTCTTGTCTCTAGGAGAGCGCCCGCGTCGAACAGCGAACACAACTAGCTAGATACCCTGCATAGAGCCATCAACTATCGTCCCTTCTTTCTCTACCCCTCTCTCTCTCTTTCTCTCTCTCTCTCTCTCTCTCTCTCTCTCTCTCTCTCTCTCTCTCTCTGCTCTCTTATTGAGTGTAGCTCTTCGCAATATTTAGTTTCAAATCGAGCTAGCACAACTGTCTGAATACCCTATAAAACAACTTTATTTATCTCTCTCTCTCTCTCTCTCTCCTTTGATTACTTCATGTCATGAGCTAATGATTGATATTTTTACCGAAGCAAGGGGCGTAATGCTTGGGGCGTGACTTTCTCACGCCAACAACTGGACACAGTTTATAAAAATGATTGAAAAATTATCAAAAAAAAAACTGAAATTGAGTTTTGTTGTAAAAAGAAAGCGAGCTAAAGCCAACTAGTTTGCCACAGCTGTCGCTTGTATTGCGTGTGCTTGAAGCTGGACCAAATACAAATGCCACGCCCTCTGCTTAAGCTCCTGCCCCGTGCGGCCTTTGATGTTGATGTTGATGTTGATATTGAGTTGATGTCAGCTGCAATTTCTGAAGAATTTTAATCAGGCTGCCGAGAGATATTGTAAATCGATATATGTATAACTGTATATATGTGCATATACATAGTTGTATGCATGCTAGATCATATGTGCATGCCGATTGCCAGTCTCGAAAATTGCGTTTGCCACAAATTGCTGCAGTTGCACGCAACAATCGAGGCAATTGAAATGCCTGGCCAGTCAACAGTTGCCCCTGCCATCTCCCCTCTCTCTCTGCGCAGCCCCCCTTCCCCGCTCAACGACTGTGCCCGCTTGCAGTTCAAGCCTCAGTCATGCCCCATCATAACATTTGGTAAACGCTGAGCACACAGCGCCTCGATTAGCATGCAAACGAGCTGCTTCTTCACCTGAGCAACAGGTGCATTCACATTAGCGTTCTTTATGCCCGCTCACGAGTCTAAAGCGGGCATATGGGCTCTGTCATATATTACAGCTGCATCAATCAACAGCTGCAGAGAGTGCTGTGGCACTTTGCATCTCTGCTGCAAACTCTAAGGATTCCCCACAATCGAAACTTTTGCTGGAGCGTGAACGAGCATTGGACAGTCAGCATGGCGCGCACTGCCATACTCTAGCAGGTCGTTTGTGGCCAGTATAGCATGTGGCATGTGGCAATTAGTAAGGTTGCAGCCATTTAACAATTAGCATAAGCATTAAAGCTCTGTGAACTCTGTGAAGAGAAGAAGCTATAAAAAAGTATATGGATATGGGTATGCGAGATCCGTGATATAATGTAATGTTATTAGAAAAGGGTTTCGATTAAATTGAAAACTAAGAAGAATATATAGTGATGAGAAAGATTAGCTAGAGATTGAATCTGATGTACAGATATAGGAATAATATAAGGCTCTGATAGAAAGATCAATGACATAATGCTAATGGTTCGATTGAAAACAATTCCAAATTAAAATTGAAAATTGAATATGGATAGAGGAAGTTTGATTCACTCGATGAAAGAGATTATCAATTGAAAAGAACTCTCGACTAGCGGAGAGAATTCCTCTTGAAAAACACATTCTAAGACAGCTACTCGACTAAAAGACCTTTTTGATTCATAGAGATTACCAATTTCGGTGCATTTCAACTCTCTATTGAAGCAGGTTTATTTCCAGAGATATACATAAATCCATATACCCACGAATACAATTAATAATACAATTCACATGCCTCAAAGAGTTCAGATTGCAACTGAGTCTAATTAATCGAAACTAACTCGAATCGCGTAGAATTGCAAACTCTTTACACCGCGTTGAGCCCGAACGTGCAGAGAGTCAAGTTCGTTGTCTAAGTCTTTCGTTTTGCGATGCGTTCATGAATGAGTTGCGAATGAATGCGAATGAATGCGAATGCATTTCGATTGTGGCAATTGCATAATCAGAAGTGGGCAACGCGTCCGCTTGGCCTCTCAAGTCGAGCTTGGCCCACATAGCTGCTCACATTCTGATATGCGGGAACTTTCACTGTGGTCCGGTTTGGTCTGCAAGACGCGAAGCTCACGTCGAAGTGGAAGTTGGAGTGGAAGATGGAAGATGGAACGAGCCACCACATTGAACGTGCTTATAATTTTGTTTGTGCTGCGGGAATTCTCAGAGACGGCTAATTGCCAGCGACACGGCAGCCGTCACGACTCGAGAAGACGGCGACTCTTCGTACGTGCGTACCCTGTATTCGCTGCATGTACATCGAGTATATACGACTGTCAGAGTGTGCAAGCTACTATCGCATTAAATCAAATATAGCTGGAGAGCAGCCAGCGCTGGGGCTATGGCTAGCCTACTCTAATGTGTTTGCTACTGGGTATCTGCTAGTCGTTCCATCCGAGTGCACCGTCAACACACTTAACTTGTTTTCTTTGGCATTCGAGCGATGCGGAGGTGCGGGCGTCGTCACATTAAGCTGTCATATTCTGATTGTTGTCTTTTTCTTTCCTCCCCCCAGCCTCTTTGTGCTTCAGCCGCCATGCCAGCAGCAAGCGTCGCCAGAGATTGAGCGGCTGACATTGTGAGAGATCGTGGGGCCTTTCGGATGCCAGCCATAGGCGTCGCAATCAGTGGTAGCTGCCCCGCACGCACAATGGCCACCCATGGCACGCCCCTGACCGCCAGCTCGCTCTATCGGCCGTCGAGCGGTGCGAGCGGTGCCACGCCCATTGCCGCTGCGGCTCATTATCAGCCGCAGGCATTTGCCGCCGGCGCCGTTCAAAATGGAGCGGAGCGCAGCCGCCTGCTGGAGCTGCTGCGAGCGCCCAACAATCTCACCTCGCCCACACTGGAGCCCTCGTCGAAGGGCCTGCTCAATGGACCAGGACAGAACAATTGCTTTCTCAACTGCGCCGTTCAGGTAAGTTATTATGATTATGCTACTCTGTGGATTTGTATTGAAAATTACCCTTAAGGAATACAAGTATGTTATCGATTCATCGATTTCACGCAAATTATCGATTATAAAAAGCAAACTTAAAATGCATTCCTCAAGAATGTCTACTTGTGGCTTGCCTTCTTTCTTTTGTGCACCTGCTTAGTTTGATATCGGTAACTATCGATAGCCAGCATGCGATATCAAGAGACTGGTTGACTTAAACTAGCTGCTCTCTCTCTCTCTCTCTCTATCTCTCTTATGCTCCCTCTCTCAGTCATGATCAGGCCTATTTTCACAGCCTGTTTATACCCTAGTTAGCCATTCGCAATGGGTGTTTATGAATTCTCAACACATGTCGCGTTTGGGATTTGTTTGCGGCCAATTTGGATGATGGCCCCAATTGGCATTTGGCTGGCGCTGTTTTCTTATCTTTTGCTTTGTCTTCACTCGTAGTTCGCAGCCTTCAAATCGGAATCGTGTTAATTTGCTGCTCAATTTGTGGGCAATTTCTGTGTGAGTCAAGCAATTGATGTGGGCGAGCCTTAAAAGGTAGTCAAAGCAAGTCGTAGCAAGTCGAGGCAAGGCCAAGGCAGCGTCAGCCGCTGTCCAATTACTTTACATAGATATGCTAAGATATTGTATATGCATATACATATGTATAGACATCGCTTGCATGTTCTGATCTCATCTACAAATGAGGGCCATCATCAAGCGAAAGCCTGCTGGCTCTCAACTCTCAACTGTTCTCTCGGAAAAAGTGCCACCCAGTTGCATAAATTTGACCCCCGCGCGAATCGCAGTGAGCATAAATTTGTATATTTATGATTCTAACGATTGTTTCTGAATGGGGGCCCGAGAACCCGGGCGCTAATGCAAATGCAGGTGCAATTAACAACAACAATTAGCCGAGAACAACAAGAAATGGGTCGTCTCAACACGATCTGGGGGAAGTCTAGTTGGCGCCATGGCGAAGAGCTAGAATCCAGATGCTACAGAATACATGGGAAATGTCTCTAGCAGCTAACTCATCGACCAAGAGAAGAATGAGCTATCGATAACACATAGAGAAAACATAGCTCACGATAGGCATATACAATAAAATATAATACCAGACGTCTAATACTATGCAAGTTGTGCTATATACGATGCACGATATATCAAATGCTGATTCGAATCACAACAAACCTTGCTTATTCATTGGCATGACTCATTGTCTGTTTGGACAATTGAATTGTGCTGGACTAAATCACGTATTTTTACGCTCGCCCACAAAGTCCAAAGCGAGAATATTGGTTTCAATAAAAGGCTTGATTTTGCGTTGATTTTGATGTCTTAGAGATTAAAATGAGCATAAAACTAAGACTAACTTCAGCATTGAGCACTGGCAACCGGGCCATCTGCTTGGAATCTACAATTGTAGAGATCAGATTGTATTCAGGCTACTCAGGGACTTGAATTACTTAAATATCACATAAATATGTTGGTCTTGAACGCAAGCATTTCACAATCGGCTATGCCCGACTGCAGAGTTCTGGCTTTGTTTAGTTTTTCAATCAGTTTGATTATTTTTTGTGACGGGAGCAATTGAGAGATAGTTCCTAACGTTTGCACAGTTAATTGTCGCGCACGCCTAGTAGCTGCTCCAGTTAAAAAAGGGGCTGCAAGGAGGTGGGGTCGTGGTCGCAAAGCAGGAGGAGGGGGCGTGGGTTAAGGGGCGCTCGGTTTTGGGTTGGGTTCGCTTGGCTCTGGCGCCTTTGGAGGTGCGGCCTAAGCCTAGCGCGCAGTCAAACTAATTGCGCGTATGTATGTGATATATATATATATATATATATATATATATATATATATATATATGTATATGTGTGTATTGGTATACATAGCACATAAATGTATATAAATGGGGCGTGGCAGCAACAAGAAACAAACCATGCTATTGAAAATTGTATCCAAGAGATTTTATGCGCGCGCAGTTGAAACGTGCGTCGAGCGTAGTTGCCACAGCTGCCACGCCCACACGCCCAAACGGCCAGCCGACCCCCTGTGCCGCCTTTCTGTTGCCCCACTAGCAGCCACGCCCACTAATAGAGGCTGTTGTTGTGTTGTGTCTCTGCTGACAAGAGAGACAACAAAAGCGTTGAAGATCTCAAGGCAACAACTCGATTGCTCGACCAGTACTATACCCTGTACATTCATGTTGTCAAGGCGGACAGTCGGCCAAGCTAAGTATATCCTACAAGGCGTCTGCCAATTTCACTTTAACTCCTATTTGCCATATATGATCTTGGCATTTTTCACCCACAGACTCTGCTATATGGCACGACAGTGAGATATCCTGTGTGAGACATATTTCGATCAAATTTCCGCTTGATAGATTTACGTGATTTACGTGATTGAAATCAACTGTGCAACGAACGCGGCTCAAGTGCTGCAAAGTCGGCTTGCAAATGCAGTCGATTGTCCAACTAGGAGTTACCCTGTAATGTATTAAATCATATGCGTGTATCTATATATATATACATATTTTATGTAATTGAGACGTAATTGAAAAGCAATTCTTTAAGCTAACCGTTTGACTGCTGCATAATACCCTGTAAAAAGTCAGCTTGTGGCCCATTTTGTGCCTGGTATTCGTATTCAGCTTAATATTCAGTCAAAGCCTGCCTGACTCGTAAATACCCTGCAAAGTGCGTATGTTTTTTATGGCCTTTAGCTGTATATTCGCAGCATTTTATGCTCTTTGTTCTCGTTTGTCGGTTGTTTGGCGTACAAAAAGCGTTAGACGAACTATTAGTAACAGTTTTTGGGGCTGCGCTTCCGTTGCAACTGGCAAGTGGCAAGTGGCAACTGCTGCATGTGGCGACTGCTGCAAGCGCTGAGAACAGTCTGATGATGATTTCACTTGATATGCTTTTAATGTGTTTCTTTTGCCAGGCAGTCAACTGCAACGCCAGTCCAAGCCCTTGACGACAAAGCAGCAGCAGAAAAGAGACAAAAACTTCTGCTTCTTCTCCTCCCTAGTCTTCTTCCTCTTCTTCTTATTGTGGTGTAATAAAGTAGCAGCAACAGCCATCATTTTCTTTGGCTTTAATTTCAGGCCGAAGACGGTCAACAATCAGTCCAAGACGCTCGCTGCATGATATGCCCCTGGGCAGAGCGAGAGCGAGAGCGAGAGAGAGAGAGAGAGAGAGAGGATGGGAAAGGAAAGAAAAATGAGTGAGGCATATTATGCTCATAGACATCACACATTATTTCACAGCTCCATATCTTTATATCTGTATCTCTAGCTCTGACTCCGACTCCGACTCCGACTGTGTCTGTGTCTGGGAGTCGGCTCAGATTAGTTCACACGATAAGCCAAACAAACGGCTAGACGCGGACAGTCGGCCGGCCACTTGTTTGCAGAGCGTTTAGAGCTTCGCTTTCCGCTTCGCTGGCCGTCGCCGGCATCAATTATGAAACACAATTTGATTGTCTTCGTGTTTGCATTGACTTTTTGCCGCCATCTGCGACAAACCAACTGCCAATTGCCAATAGCCAATAGCCAATTGGCCATTGCCAATTGCAGCTGACTTGTGCGTGCCCCAAATGCAGAGCTGTAGAGCAGCTGCAGCTGGCAGCAGATTCGTGTTTATTTTTTTGTTTGCTCTGGGACTGTGGCAGGTGCCAAGTTGCCAAAACTGAGGCCAATTGATGGCAGATACCCTGTAGCCAGCTGTAAAGTAGGTATAAGCCTGTGGCCAGCTTTCAGATAATATCCTCAACTTCTACTATAGAGTATATGAATAGCTCAACGAGTCATATTCCTTTGATTTTTAGCACAGTTGAAAAGAAGATACCCTGTAGCCTGCTCTACCTCACTCACAGAGAGAGAGAGAGAGAGAGAGAGAGAGAGGAAGGGAGAGTGTTGGCTTTTAGGGGATGTGCATAGGCTAAGCTCAGCTCAGCTCGTTACCCATGTTTGTAGTGTCTCATTGATTAAATTGAAGGGTATTCCTAGAAACTTATTTATCATTTTATAGGGTATATGCCCTCAAATATGATTTGAGCTTTATATTTTCTGGAATTAAACGACGATTTCTTTCTGCTTACAGGGTATATGCTTAGTTATGGCAATTCTATGAATCGAACTTTATTTTTGTTAGAAATGCTCAGTTGCATATTCTAGGTATTGCAGAGTTCATGCTATTTCATCATGAATCAAGGTTATTAAATTATCTATATAGGCATACCATTGTATTTTAACAGGGTATGTGAAGAGAGCTGATCAAGCCACTATAGCTTTATATGTCAACCGCTTTCTCCCGGCGCCCTCATATATTACGTCGCTTCAATTAGTACAGGGTATTAAGCAGTTGGGCTCTGCTACGCTGGTTACGGCTGAGGAAGCTGCCTGGGAACTGCGTGCATGTCTTTTACTGCTGCTCGTTCTGCTTCTTCTTCTTCTTATTCTTGAACGACTCCTGTGCGATGTCTTCTTCCTGCCTCTCTCTCTGTCTCTCTCTCTCTCTCTCTCTCTCTCTCTCTCTCTGTGCAACTGTGCAGGGGGTTTGCAGTTTGAGACGCGTCTTGGCCATGCTTAATTTAACAAATGCATGTTTAATCAGCACACACACACACACACACACACACACACACACAACAGTCAGACAATTTATGTTAATTTATGCATTTGTACTTACGTTGGCCGTAAATTTATTTCATTTTTTTGTCTCCCTCGTATTTCGTTTAACAAGTTTATGAAACAGGCACGCTGATCATTATGTGAATGATCATTATGTGCTTGCAGATCATTTCAAACGTCATTACGAGCAATGTTTTCTTACTTTAGTTTTCAACTCGACTTTTTCATGGCCAAAATTGTGAGACTGAGGGAGAAGGTCTTGACGGTTGATGGTTGTTGTTGCTGTCGCTGTTGTTGTTGTTATTGTTGTTGTTGCTATAATTATAGCACCCAACAACAACAACAAACCCACAGACGGCAACAATCAACAGCAATTCATGTTTGGCCATTCGAAAGTTTGTCCACAAGTTATGTCCAGTGTTCAATGAACCTTTTGATAGCTGTTACCGTTTCATAACGAAAACAATTAAGAGCGCTCTAGTTGGGCATGCCTGACCACAAGATACCCAGCAGCAGTGCTTGATGAGCTCTCTTCCTAGAACTTTACTGTGTATGGTGTATGAGGATATTGGAATATGACTATTGAAATCTTTTTGGGTGCTACCAAGTGCTATATGCCAAGTAATTAATATATGATATTGGGAGCACGACTCTGTGGAATAGATTGAACTGCGAATAGTCGAGCAGGCACACAGACCTCTGCAGAGGTCGACGATTCTATTACTTGAAGTGGATCTCTCTCTTCTTCTCTCCTTTGTGCTTCAAATCTCCCTTCTGTAGCATTCCCTTTCCACTTCTCTTTCTCTCCTTCTCTCCTTTGTGCTCTAAATCTCCCTTCTGATGCATTCCCTTTCTCTCTCTCCCTTTTCTTCCTTTCCTCTGGCCTCCCTTTCCCTTGCTAACAAGAACTTGCCCTGCAGTTCGTGTCTTAAGTCTTTTGTTTGTGCGCCTGTCTTGTCAAAGTAGCAAGGAAAACGCGCGTCTCTGTTAAAGAAAGCGGAGCGGAGTGAAAATTCTGTGGTTGTTATTGCTGTTGTATGGATTAGGGTAAACGCACGTTGCATTTTCAATGAATGTTTTAATTAGTCGTTCGTCTTGGTAATTCAAAATGGAATACACTTTTGTCGCCCAATAAAAACATGAACCGCTTTGTGTAGTTTAACGACAGCGCAGGGCTGAGAGGTGTAACCGATTGCCTAATGCTCGTTGAGTTCAAGAAACCCTGCAGCATGATGAGCAACAGATAAAGCCAATATACTCACTCAACACTTCCTGAATGAGCATTAAGGTAAGACGTACTCCAATCAAGGCAAATATAACGACGGCTATAAATTAAATGAAGCGTATTTGAATTATAAATTGCAAAAAAAAAACTGAGAAACTTTGTTACTGCAGCCGGAACTGAGCAGGAAATCTTGAAGGAAGGCAGTATGAATATATATATACCTATGCACAAAAGTGTATTTGCCACTTACATATATGGAAATGAGGGGCACAAAATGAGTTGCTCTGCTCCGCAACTGCTCGCTCGCTCTACTTGCCTCGCCCTCTGCCTCTATCACAGTCTCAGCTTTATAGGCACACGCACACATTCCATAGACACTTCAAAGTACTTTCGCTCAGTTATTGTTGTTCTTCTGCTGCTCCCTCCATGTCGACCTGTCTCGCCTTTCGATGGCTCACTTTAGCCCACTTTGCGACTAATTGAGTTGCAATGAACGAAAAAGAAGCAAACACGAAATCAAATGTTTGACTTGCATTTCCGATCGGTGTTTTTTTGTTTTTTTTGGATCTTTCATTTATCAATTAGCTCGCATTTCCATTTCCCTTTTCCATTTACATTTCCTGGTCAAGAAAACTCGCCGCGCATAACGAAAACTCGAGCAAAGGTGAAAGCGCTGCCATTACAAATTCTTTTCATTTCATTTCCATTCTTAACAATTTTCAGTTGCTGTTGGAAGAGTGTGAAGAGGGCATTTTAGTTTTTGCCAGTGGCTTGTAACGGGCTGGAGGCAAGAACTGAGCGGAGTCGAGTTGTTTATGGGTGCATTAATGACCTGAAAGCGAAAGTTATTTTGAGCATATGTCGGACATCTTAAGAGCATTAAAGACTTTACTTATCTTATTCATAGTTGGAGTTTTTGTTGCCATATTCAAGCCTTCAACGCGAGATCGATCATGGATCCATGATATACTCCTTGGCAGGGTATCTGGCAGTCGGCAACTCACTTTCACTTACCTTCTTTTTGGGTGTAATTCTGTCATTTCCTGCTACACCAGTTTCTATGGCTGACAATTTGAGATTGAAGTTTGAAACATTTCTGCGATAATGATAATGATAATGATAATTATAGCAATGTATTATATATCTACAAGTAGATAGACATAGTTGTATATATGTTTATCAGGCATCGCATCGCAGCTGAGCCAATTTCGCAAGCCGTTCCCATTTCTTTTCCAGCAGCCTGCAGTCATAAAGGTGTTATTAATGGTTTTGTCCCAACTGAACAGATTAGAGCTAGAAAAAGCTGAGCAATTTGGCCACGATAGTCATCAGTCAGATTAAGAAACCTAAGCATTTATATATATATAAGCAGTATCTGTTAGTAGCCTATGTATGGTATCATTAGTCGAGCATATTAATCATTGTTAGTAATCAACAAATGATAGTTGCAGGGCATCTTTATCGTACAGCCTTAGCAACGCAGTGCCTACAATTAATACAGGGTATTTCGTTACCAATCCACTGACATTAATTTATTTAGTTGAAGTTTTCGCTTATTGACCAAAGCTTTTCGTGTGTGTGGTCCACCCACGACGTGTGGTGGGAGGAGGCTGCGGGAAGCAGGGCGTGCCCGACCACCCTGGCCGCATTTAAGGCGATGCGCTAAGATGCTTATGAGCCAAGCAACAATGCATCGTAGGGGCATTTGGGTTGGGGTCGCCTGAAGAACCATCCATAGAAAATTCAGTGATTAATGAGCCACACGCACTGACGGCAGATGAGCTAAAGGGAGTGTGGGGGAAGTTATGCCACAGGTAAGAGGTAGCGTAGACATCGGGAATCGATATCTGATTGAAGAAATTTGTACCATGTCACATGAAATCTCTGATATCATATGCTTAGTCAACTTTTAGTTTCTTACTAAGCTTTAACTAGGTTCGATTCGATGCCTTTCAGAGCCAGAGGCAATAGTTGTGCTATGTAGGCAGGCAGAATGTGCATTCGATATGTAACACAGGGTATTCTCTGGTCGCTTACCTGCCTGGGCGCAGCAAGGGTAACTGCTAGTCGGCCAAACTCTGTCAACTACAGACTCATTTTGAGCAGAGTCTGCTGGTAGGATTTGAGCTGGCTCAGCTGAGCGGGTATCTGGTAGTCGTTCAGGCGTCAGCTCACTTATCTTGCAGCTGATCTCGCCGGCTGTCCGCATCGGATGTGGCAATCCTCAGTCCCCAATCACTCAATCGTTCATTTCAATTAGCCAATTACGCATGCCAATTGCCAATTGCCAATTGCCAATTGCCAATTGCGAGTTGCCAATTGAGCAGACTTGAGTCGAGGTAGAGGCAGAGGCTGAGAGCTCAACATTGGTAATTAGAGAGCGATGCCATAATTTGCAGTTGCCCCCAAGTGGGGCAGGTTGCGCGGAAGTTGCACAAGCGACACGCATGCAGAACTTGTCCGAGAAGTCAAGCATCAATATCAATGGAGGCTCGATCTCTGCTTCAGCCTCAGCATCAGCCACTCCCAGCAGCCCGTCTGCCCGCTCCCGCTTCACTCTCTCTCTCTCTCTCTCTCGCTCTCTCTCTCTCTGCTAATTTGCGAGTGCAAAACGGAAGTTGTTGTGCGCTGCGCTTAAATCGGAAGTTGCGCTTAGCCAAAAGACAGAGCTAGCCTCCGCTTCCGCTTCTGGGCGAGCTCTGCGGTCAGCGAGAAGAGAGATGCCAGCTCGGGTTCCCTGCTCTTCCTGGCGAAAGGGAAATGTTTCCTGTGCACAGATCCAAAACGCGGCCAGCTAGGGCTACGCTTAGGTGGGCCCCTGCTATTGAGCTCGCAGGGCGGTCTCTTTTAAGCTCTCCTCGCGCAGCGCAATCAAAGGGCAGTGCCAAAGCCTTGGGGCCCTTGCCTCTGTGGGCTCAACTTAGATCGGAAAAGCTATCCGTGATAAGCCCTTTCCATATTCAACTCTCTGCTCCCTTTCTCGCCTTGCGGCTGGAGGTCATGCAAACGTTTCTTAATTAATTTTCTGTGCCCCGTCACAACATTAATCGTTGCGGCCCGTTGCCAAAAGCTGTCCAACAGCCCAAATCAACTCAGGTGTCGAGCCCCATCGACTGCGCAATGCTCGTTCATACCAGGGAAACCTTACCAGTCTAGGGTCTCTAGCGATTGCGCCTCTAGCCAAACATATCTAAGGCTAAGGCAAATAAAAGTTCAGGTCCCTGACAAAGAGCTGCTAGGGTGAACACAGATGGCCATATACCCGTTCAATACCTTGTGACTCGAGCACAAAAATGTTGATAAATCAGAAACTCAATAAATAACGACGCCGCTCGATTATTTATTACGGTCTGTGCTGCGAGTGGAATTGAAAGTCATTTGATGCTTTTATTGTTTCTTTATTTTTGGGACTGGCACGCGCCAAACGAGTTACGCGAATTCCAATTGGACTGAGTTCGCATAAAGATGATCTTGCAACGCTGGCGAACGCGAAGACATTTTCAATTACATAGCCATGTATAAAAAACTATCTGGCAACGCCCGCATGCATTAGGACAATTCCTATTGCTCGCTCTCTCAATCCCAATCTAGCTATCTCTCTCTCTCTCTCTTTTACTGTATCTCTCTCTGTCTTTTATTCTATCTCTATCTATATCTTACTCTCTATCTTTCTATTTCACTATATCTCTCTCTCGTTCACTCTATCCATCTCTCTCCCTCTCCTTTACTCTCTTGCTCTCTGCCTCTATTGATCTCTCTCTCTCTCTCTCTCTCTTTTACTCCATATCCCTCTCTTTCACAATATGTCACATATATATCACTCTCTTTCTCTCTCTCTATCTCTCTCTTTCACTATACCTCTCTCTCTCGTTCACTCTTGCCTCTATTTCACTCTATCTCTCTACTTCTCTATCTCTCTCTCTCTCTCTCTCTCTCTCTCTTTCTCTCCCACCCTCTCTCTGCCTCTCCTTTCTCTTCTGTTACTTGCCGCGCCTCACTGTAACTGCACTTGAGCTAAAACAACTTGCTATCCATTTTACACTTGTCTCTCTCTTTCTTTATCTGTCTGTCCCATTCTCTCGCACTGTCTCATTTGCTGCTCATGTGTAAAGTAATGTGATCGCAAGCCAATGACACCAGCTACAACAACAACAACAACAACAACAGCTAGCAATTCTTGGGAACTGTTTCATTTTCGTTATTGTTGCGGTTTTCTTCTAACATAGCGGCACTTTCTGTAGCTATATGTATGTATATATATGTATATAATTTTTGTCGTAGGCGTCGCTGATCAGCAGCGATTCATGGCAAGCCATAAAAGTGAGCCGAATCAGCAGTGCCTGCCATTCCGATACCCCTGCTCCGCCCCTGCTCGCCGACCCAATGTGTTTTCTTGCAGTTTTTCTTCCCTCGATCTCTGGTCTACGCGTAGGATTCTCGCTTTAGGTGAGAGAGCTCTCGAGCTATTAATTTACTTTACTTTGTTTTTAAGGAACCTTTCCCTAAGTACATCAAACATAGACCTATCATATCAAGTTAAACATTTCCTAACTCGATTGCTTTTCACTCCTGCATGAAATGATGGATATATTACCATCCATAGACAGGGAGTTCATATAGAGCTGGAGCCATTTGGCATTTCCCGTAGAGCAAGTCCCAATACACACCTCAATTGCTTTCGTCTAATGATTTTGGGATTCGCATTGGTCTCGTCGCTTAGTCAGCTTGACCTTCTTTTCGAATTTGTGACTCAGAGCTGGGCCTCTTCGGCAGCTGACGATGGCGATGACGTTGAACCCTTTGAAGACCTTCGCCCATGACTGCGGTTCACACGCCCGCTAATTATTTAACCAGAACGCAAAGCAGGCGCAAAATTTTCGATTCGCTTATCTCTGTTGCTATTGTTGTTGTTGGTTTTTTGGCCAAGTGAAGTGACTTCCTGTCTGAGCAAATGAGTCACTAGCGAACATCCACTTCCCTTAGTTGCGTTGCTCTCTCTCTCTCTCTCTCTCTCTCTCCCTGTCTGTCCCTCCCTCTCAACTCTTTGCTTTGTCTTCGTTTTCTTCTTCTTCCTCTTGTCGCCGCTGCGGCTCGTTGATTGAGCCAAATTATCGCAGGCAACGCTCACTGCACATTTGGCTTAAATCACATAAACAGTTAACCAGGTGACAGAGGAAAAGAAGAAGAGCAAAGAGAAGCAGAAGAAGAATTAGCGTAACATTCAGTTTCCTTTACATATGTATATATATAGAAATATTTATATACTGTAGTTAACGAAACAAGAGATCTCAACAGTTGCCAAACAGAAGCTTGGACTACGCAGTGGGAGTGCTGGGAATGCCCGACTAGCGAATACCCTAAGCAGTGAGTTCAGTGACATGCACGAGCGCCACCTATTGGAGAAATACAGAAACTAGACTTACATTTAGAAAGAAGTGGGAGTTATCTCTCTATGCCTCTCTCTCGTTCTCTCTCTCTCTGTCGTTCTCTCTCTCTCTCGTTCTCGCTTGATGTGTGAGTCGATCTAGTGACTCTTGCTTTATGATTTCGATCTGATTTCGACAGCCCGGGGCCTTGTGCTGGAAGCCTCGTATGGTCGAGTCTCGTTTTGTGATGGGAGAAAGATGTCAGAATTTGTTGAACTTGACGAGAGGAGAGAATTTCAGCTAGCCTCTGCCAGAAGGCAGCGAGACGGATGCGCTGCTTGATTGGCCTGGGCGAACGATGAAATTTGGCAAGACCTTTGAGACGCACCTGACCATAGAATGGCGGCAGCAGTACATGCGTTACACGGTGAGCCACACACTACACAATAGACACAATTTGACACGAACAAACACGCTGTCGAACAGAGCGTTAGATCACTGTAGAGACTTAAACTAACTTCAAACCGAAGGACCTGAAAACAATGATACGGCGCGGCGTCGATGGCGCCCCAACGGGCGAGGGCGGTGCAGCCGATGCGGAAATCAATGCCTACTACAGCGCCTTCGAGGAGCAGTTCTTCACGGAGTGCATGCACGAGCTGACGCGGGTCAACAACTTCTTCCTGGAGAAGCTGGCGGAGGCGCGGCGCAAGCACGCCACCCTCAAGCTGCAGCTGCTGGCCTCGGCCCGGGCGCCGGGGCATACGTTCAGCTCGTACTCCCTGCAGAGCTCCCAGCGCCTGCCCTCGATGGTCAGCCTGCGTGACAATAATAGCGGCAGCAATCGGAAGCTGATGACGCAGCGGCAGCTGCGGAATGCGTATAGCGAGTTCTATTTGACGCTCGTGCTGCTCCAGAACTTTCAGTCACTAAACGAGACGGGCTTTCGGAAGATCTGCAAGAAGTACGACAAGTATTTGAGATCGACCAGCGGCAATGACTGGCTGGAGCAGAATGTCAACCCTGCCGCCTTCACCGACCAGCGGCCGCTCGAGAAACTGATCACCGACGTGGAGGAGCTGTACACCTACTATCTGGCTGGGGGAGACAGGTCGCGCGCGATGACCAAGCTCCGAGTGCCGCCCCTGGGACAACCGACGCCGCCGCGAATGGTGTTCCGGGCGGGACTCGCACTGGGCATGTTCATCATGCTGGCCTGCACAACGGTCTTCAGCTGTGAGTGTTCTTTCCCCCTCACACACTCACTCCCTCTCTTTCGTGCCTCACACTCTAGCTAGGGATGCAACAAGCAAAAATGATCCGATGTGTCGTGCAGCATCGCTATCGATGATTGGCTAGATGTCTTCGATATATCAAAGTAGCAGCTGTATACGATATATCAGAGTATTCGGGTTCAATATTTGAGATATCGAATAGACATCTGCCATCATATCGATTTTTGTCGGTTAACATTCTTATCGCTGATTGTGATTCTATGTGAATCTGTTTATCTATTCCATTCGTACTCTCCTCTTGAGTACCCTGATCTATAATGATCGCTTGCCTATTTGATCTTTTGTAACGCCCTTTGACCGATGCTTAGCGACACGTCGATGCTCTCGCATGCAAATTGAGATTCCTAATGATAGCACTAAGCGTCAACTAAAACATGCCTCAGACATCCGTAGGCCGCCGGAGGTAAACAATATCGAGCCATTCATCCGACTCTATCGAGGACCCTTCACGTGGGTGATCTTCAACTTTTTCATGGCCGCCAATGTCGCTGGCTGGCAGCGGGCGGGCGTCAATCATGTGCTCATCTTTGAGATTGATCCGCGCAGTCATCTGCAGCCGGCGACATTCCTGGAGATCGCCTGCACCTTTGGCCTGCTGTGGACGCTCTCGATATTGGGGTTCCTCTTCCACGATCTGATCAATGTGCAGGATCCGTTTGTGTTCCCGCTGGCGCTGACACTGATCATGATAACGCTGCTGATCAATCCGCTGCCCATCATGAATTGGCCCGCGCGCTGGTGGACGATGCGGCTGGTTGGTCGTGTGGTGACGGCGCCGTTGCATTACGTCCGGTTCGCCGACTTCTGGATGGGCGATCAAATGAACTCGCTGGTCACCTGCATGGCCGATCACTACTACATTGTGCGCTTCTATGCGATATGTTGGCTGCGGTACGCGAACGTGATCTTCTGCTTCGAGGAGGATATGTTTGTGCCGATCTCTCGCTGCCTGCCCGCCTGGTTTCGGTTTGCTCAGTGCCTGCGCAGGTTTCGAGACAGCGGCTCGAAGTCGATTAGCTATCTGCTGAACGCTGGCAAATACTCAACAACGTTCTTCGTCGTCTTCTTTTCGACAATGCGAGGCCGCACGGATGGTATGGCCTATCCCATTAATCAAAACCCCCAACCATCTCCTCACACTCACTCTCCGGCAGTCTTTTGCAGATGGCTATGCGAATACGTTTAGCAACCCGTATACCTGGTTCTTCATCTTGAGCTACATCATCTCCACAATCTATTGCTATGCGTGGGATGTGATCAAGGACTTTGGCATATTCAAGATCTGGCGCGGCGAGCACTTGTTTCTGCGCGAGAAGCTCGTCTATCCGCAAGCGTTCTATTACTTTGTGATTGTCGAGAATCTAGTGCTGCGCTGCTTCTGGGCCGTTGAGCTAGTTGTGCTCTATCACAAGCTGATCACACCCTACAATATCAAGACCTGCGCGAGCATACTCGAGATCACGCGGTGAGTCCTCATCCCACTCGCGCAGGAGATGCTTAGCTAATGTCAATAACACCTCGCCTCGCCTCGCCCTTTCCATCCCCCCACACACCGTTTTCCCACCCCACATCCAAAGTAGTCGCTTCATCTGGAACTACATCAGGCTGGAGAATGAGCACTTGTACAACTGCGGCAAATTTCGGGCCACCCGCGACATACATTTGGCCTCGCTGAACGCCCAGCAGGAGCGCATGCTGGAGAACATGATGGGCGAGACAGATGGCACTGACCCAGGTGGCTCGTCCACTCGCCACGCCGACGAACGACGTCGCCTTGCGAAAGAATACTTCTGAAGAGCCCCAGCCGAATATGCCAAACCCGATTACTCTCCAGCTACATCCAATAACGCACTGCTTTGCTGCCATGTCCTACGGTATCCGTCATCATCGTCGTTTTTTCATTTGAGAGACTTGCATTCATTCATTTGTGCGAACCAACAAAATGTAAATAAAATAAAGTATAGCGTACCCAGATTACGAACTGATTAGCATGTTGACAGGAGATCGCAGTTAGAAGGAGACAGACGGAGAGTAGGGAAACAGCTGAAGACTGAGACAGAGGGAAGGCAGTTGAAGAGGGAAGCGGTTCAAGCTCAGGGATTGAGAATCGCAGATCGAGGATCGGGGGAGGGCAACAGCCAGAGGTAAGGAGAGAGGGCACGGAGGCAGCAGCTGATGATCTGGCAGCAAGCTTCGAGCAAAGCTGCGACACGCGCCAAACCGGTTGCACAGCTGCACCCAAATGCGGTCTGGCTCCTGCCTGACCAGCACCGCCGTCCGCCTCTCTCTGTCTCCTTCTCCCTTTCTCTCTCTGTGCGAAGCTGCACCTTCGAGCAGCAATTGTCATTGCTTGCACACAAACTGGGACTCGTGTCGCGATCGCCGTTGTTAAGGAGATCTTTTAATTACCGTGTTTGATTGTTGTTGATGTCGTTGATGTTTTTTCCCTCTTTTGATTTAATTAATGAAGCGATTAGCCAAGGAGCCAGCCACTCACTCAATTTATGCTGCCTCATCTGCCCGAACTGTCGCATCACGATCGTTAAAGGCCCGCGCAGAGAAACTACAGCTAGCTGGGCATGAGGCCTGTCATATTAAGCTACATCCTACTTTTACCAATCGCCAACGAGCTGTGCCTAGCCGGTGCTGTACATTAGCCAGAGTTGACCACTTGAGCTAGTTGGCGCGCTGAGTTGGCTTGCGCCAGATGAGAGGGCCGAAGTTTAAAAGTCTAGGAATCTTGTCAGCTGAAGACGAGAAGTTCTGATAACTTGATTAGGTTTTATTGAATGAAGTTGTGGGAGGAGTATACCTGAAAATTCCAGAGTGAGCAACTGTTGCTTCTCCCTTTATTTGAGTATTACAACGATCACCTGAGCACCTATTGGGCCTTCATTTTGTTAACATTTGATTATTGTATTATGCCATATTTGTTGGCTTAGTGGTTTCGGTGTGGCTCACTTGAGTACAACTGATATATAAACCTCAGCATTTGCCTGTAGACTCTTCTAGACTTGCATCGGAACAACCTTAATCGCCAACAGAAGAGGAGGCAAAAGTGGATAAAGCCCTCTTCAGCTCTGTTTGCGTCCTGATTAAAGCGGTAACTGAAGTTGATGCTCCACTGGCTGGCACTAGCCAGACTACTCGTGGCTGATCTGGCCAATTGGCTCTGACCGTCTGCCAGCTGTCTATCTGTCCAGTTGAGTGCTGTTTTTATGCTTATGCTTTCTCACATTTGACTCGGGCACGCGGCAAACATATAGACTCGATGCTATTGACAACTGCAACTCCAGCCGAGCTGCGGCGAGGAAGGGCAGCAGAAGAGGCACCTGCCAACAGGACAGGATGTGACAAGTGTTCCAATGAACCTGGTGCCCGTTGACTAGTGCCTCCAATGCTTGCAGTGTGCTGCTGGTTGTGTACAGTTGCCGCTAGTTGCTGTTATACGCGCTCATCTAGCGAAAAGAGGGTATATTCAATGTGACTCGGGTTCCGTCTGGAGGTTTGATGCAGCCTGAAACACTTTTAGTATTTCGTTAGATTTGGAATTCGTATCATTTTACCCAATTAGCTGGCCCTACCAGCTTATCGCTTCACTTCGATAATTATCGATCAAGCGAATATAAACTGATATATATCTATGACAATTTGGCTAGCTGGCAACGCTTGTCGAATTATTTATTGGTACTACTATTTGTTGGCTTTCGGCTCGATAGCAATGTCAATCGACTTTCGATTTACTGTCGATATTTATCGACGATCGATTTCTTATCGATCCGTCTTGCTTTTGCGAAATGTCGTCGTTAATTAATTTGATATCTTGTTGCGCTTGAATACATATCGATTAAGTATCGCTTGAATATCGATAATAATCAAAGTTCGATGACATTGTAGAGTTAGTCTAGATATAGAGCTGCTGCTTGGTATAGCTAGTGTAGTAATTCTAAATAATTTGTTGTTCGCTCTTCTATTGAAACTTCAGTTCGTTATCGATGGGCCCAGATTATTGGGCAGTGGCACAGCATAGCTGTTGTAGAGATCGGCCTGCTCCCCATTGGAGCCATCGGATCCACTATTAGTATATTCGTATATTCCGTATATTCCGTCTTGCCATTGGGCAGCATGCACAAGATCTCCTCCAGCAGCAACGCTGCTCCGTGCGCCTCGTCCGAGAGCTTCTTATGGCGTCCATAGATGTTGAAGTCGTCTGTGCAGAGTTTGACAGCCAGTCGAGCACTGCCGATTGGCGAGTGCTAGACGAGTATTGTGAGGTCGCATCAACCCTGCCTGTAATGTTCTAGCTTGTCGCTGTTGTTAATTGCCGTCGTGTGTCGCCGTCGTTGTTGTCTATTCTGTGCCTGGCCAGCAGACAACCCAACTAACTGGGAGAGAGCACACCCAGTGTCCCTCTCCCTCCCCCTCTCGCTCTGTCTGTTGTTGATCTTGGTACAGTTTGCTGCACACGCGCCAAAAAGCAAAGCAAAGCAATCCACAGAAGATATCGACAAACAAGCAAACAAACAACGAGGGAAAAACGAGTTGGATTCGAGGAACAACTCGATTTAGCCTCGTGTGCCATAAATGTAACAATCGCCAATCGCTAAATGGCAAATGGAAAATTGTCGCAGGCATTACGCAATGTTGAACAGAGCAATAGAGAGGGAAAGGGAGAGAGAGTGAGTAAGAGAAACGAGCAAGAGAGGCTCTCAGCAAAGTACTTCAGCTTCATGATTGATCATACTTCAAATCCATAAATCTGGACAGCAAATATGCATCAGTGTATACCGAGAATTTGGGCCAAACATAGGCTTAGGCTTACTGACCCCGCTCAGCTCTTCTTCTTTTTCAATAATCGATCTCGTTGTGAATTGCTCAGCATCCATAAGCCCCGATGTGTTGGCCTATCCCAAGCTGATTCTAAATTCGGAGAATTCGCCAGTTGCAGCTCCATTTCAGCCTTCGCGCCAAGTGGCACAGTGCACGTTGCTGAAATGTCAAGCGATTAATTAATATTAATTTCAATTAAAATAATTTTAAAATTCTAAAATCAAGCGAAAGATGCGAGCAGCTGCAGCTGCGACAAGAAAAAAACCTTTTCAAGCTGAGCTGCAGCTGTAAAGCCGAAGCTGACTCGCAGCGAATGGCTTAGAACTTGCCACACGGCCAAATTTATGTGCACAAATTAACAAGAAGAAGCAGCAGCAGCAGCAGCAGCGGCAGCAGCAGCGGCTGAAGCTGAAGTGGAGGGAATTGCGGAGGGCAGAAGAAGCAGCACAAGAGGCAATCAAATGACTGCCACATCATTTTATGAGCAGCCGCTGCCAAATCTCTGAAAGCTGTCCGAAAGGCGCGTGCTGCTAGCCAGCTGCAGCTGCATACGCGGCTGTGTGTGTGTGTGAGCGAGAGAGAGAGAGAGAGAGAGGGAGGTAGAGAGAGGGGCATTGGGGGGTCAGAGCATTGGTGACAAGGAGCTGCAAAACCAGGAAAAGGAGCTCAAAACATGTTTCTCCCTTTCTCTCTCGCTTCCCACTCCTCTCTCTCTTTCACTCGCTCTCTCTGCGGCTGCTTGTCTCGTGCCTGAGCTTGCGTCCTGGCTAAATTTAGCCAGCGGCTCAGCTGCAAAAAGGGCTTTAACTGTTGCCCAAGTGGCGAGCGCGTGGCTGGCAGCTGGCACCGACTGCCCAATGCTCGCTCACCTCGATAGAGATATGTGCAGCTTCCTCAAGTGGCCATGGGCCGGGAGCAGCTGGCCATGAAACCAATATGCCTCAATTGCGCTCCATGAACGAGCATATATGTGGCTGGTGGACTTTGAACGCAAGTTGTTGTTGCTTGTTTGTTTGCTTGCTGTTGTTGTTTGTTGCTTGTTGTTGTTGTTGTTGTTTGTTGACTGCGCGCCATTTGCTTGAAGAAGAAGAAGAAGTGAACAGAATGCAGCTGATTCGCAGTCGAGTCTTGAAAGCCCCAATGGAAAAGAAGATGTAATCTATATATACATATATATATGCATATATAAAAATATATGTATGGAAGAAAGTGTCTTAAGCGCCAAGACTCTTAATATATGTATGTATATAATATATATATAATAACATATATATATATATATATATATATATATATATATATATATATATATATATATATATATATATATATATATATATATATATAGAAGAGACTTGCATAGCTATAGAGCCATACATACATACATAGGCTTATATGCATACGTACATGCATACATACATGTTTATAAAAGAGACTTGCACAGCTATAGAGGCATACAGACATATATACATATATACATCCATATATACATATGCACATGCGTACATGCGTACATGGATAAATGCATGAATACATACATAGAAATGGCTTTCATAGCTATAGATGCACACATACATACATGCATACACACATACATACATACATATATACATACATGCGTACATGCGTACACGCATACATAACTGAATACATACGTACATGCATGTGCAGGCTTGCATAGCTATAGAGACATACAGACATATGTACATACATACATACATGCATATATACATACGTACATGCATGCATACATGCATACAGAAGAGACTTGCATAGCAATAGAGCCATACTTACATACATACATATATATATATATATATATATATATATATATATATATATATATATATATATATATACATACATATATGCATACATACATACATACATGCATACATATAAACATTTGTACATGCGTACATACAAATATTCATATATACGCCTTAAGCCAATAAGAAACAGTTTCTTATTAATAAGAAACTTTTCCAATAAGAAACGTTTTCCCTTCTTCTACCAATATTCATTTGGGATTAATTTTCTATTTTCTAATTTCTATAATCATTAATTGATTTTGAAGTTTGAGATTTTTTTGTTTACTCGATGTTTCGCTAGCCACCAAAAATTCCAATTGGAGTTTGAATTGGACTTGCTTGAGCTGCAATTTTAGATGTATAAAATGCTTCAAGCTTTAGCAAATGCTTTTCGATTGAATTGTCGCTCAGTTGCTGCCTTAAAGACACAAGTGTTGTAAACTAGGGCGTGGCAGCGCCCATTTCGAACAGCAGCCGCAACAAAATTTGACTGAAGTGCATTTTGTGAGTTTGTGCTTTTCTTGAGTTTTTCTTGGCTTGGCTTGCATAATTCGCAGTGGGAAATTGATTGCAGGTGGGCGTGGCTGTGGCTAGAGCCAAAAACATAGCCAAAACTATAGCTAAAACTAGCCGTAAAGGAAAGGCAGCAAGTGAAACAAAATTGAATTTAATTAGCTAAATCAGCTAAGCACTCTGTGTCTGTGTGTGTGTGTGTGTGTGTATGTGTGTGTGTGTGTGTGTGTGTGTGTGTGTGTGCTTGCTGCCAAATAGAATGCCGAATGCTGGCAAATTGCTGGCAGACAACGGCAATGGGCAAACGGGCACAAAATTATGATAATTGACAGCAATTCGCACAGGCAGCCGCTAGATTGCAGCATTCCTGCACACACACACACACCTATGCACCTATGCACACATGCATACATGCACATGCACCAATGGCTAAGTATATGTTGGCCAGTTCCATATGGCAGTGGGCGGCGCAGGAAGGAAGACAAAACAAAAATTCGCCCATTTCCTCAGAGCAAATGCCATGCAGCTGCGCCTGCCCCTGCCCCCGCTCCGCTCAGCCAGCGCCAGCAAGTACAGTGAAATGACAGTAAGTGTGACAGCTATCAATTAAAAATGCTAGAGCTCTCTCTCCCTCCCTCTCTCTCTCCCCCTCTCTCTCTGCATTGGCACAGATCCAAGCAGCGCTTGATGCTGCCAAATGCCAGGGTCAAATTGGCAGTTGAAGCAGCCATAGCCCAAGTGAAGATCCAGCAGCTTAGCTGTGTGTGTGTCTGTGTGTGTGTCTGTGTGTGTGTCTGTGTGTGTGCTGTGCGTGGCTGCCCGAAGGCAGGCATGGGCAGGGGGAGTGGGCGCAGTGGCAAGTTTGTTGCCAGAGTCTTTTGATTTGCGCTCGCTCAACTCGCTTTTGGCTTCGCTTTTTGCCTTTTTGGCGCGCAACTTTTGGCGAGGATGCTGAGCGCGCCTGACTGCCCCAAGTGCCACATTAACTGAAGAAGAAGAAGACGACGCAGACGATGATGTTAAGGAAGAAGAAGAACAATGGAAAACGCATTCAAGCTGCCAAGCAGAAACTGGCAAAGAGTTTAGGTGCGGCGAAGGGATACTCTATAGAGAGAGAGAGAGAGAGAGAGAGAGAGAGGGGAATGGGAAAGTGGGGTTGCTCCACTGCCTAGCTAATGGCAGATCGAGCTGTCTGCTCGAGCCTCGAGTCCGCCCGTAAAGCTGATTGCTCCCTGCGAGCTGTGCTAATTGCTCTCCATGCAAGAGGGGCGCCTATAAAAAACTATAACTCCAATGCCATACTCAAGCACTTGCCTATTCCGAGGAAACTTTGGGCAACGAAAGAGCCCAAAGAGTCCATAAACCTTCTGAGCTAGACTAAGTTTAGGTGAAAGTGTATAATTCGGCCAGTCCATATATATAAAATATAAATTACATGAAATATATATATCTAGTGTATGTCGAATATCGTCTACTGATCGAGGAACCCAACTCGATGTAGTCGAAGAGACTTTTGATGCCATCTGCATTGGGCGCAGGGCTCGATAAAAGGCATAAAATGTAAGCTTAGAAGCAGCTTAACAGCTACCTCGCTCCCTCTCTCTCAATCACTCATGCCCTCTCCTCTTTCGCTTCTCTCTCTCTGCCCGCTTGCAGCAACCTCAATAACAATATTTTGTTTCGTTTCGTTTCTTATTTTTGGCTGCTGTTGCACGTTGATTTTGAAAGCCAGGCAACAACAGCAGTAACAGCAACAATAACAACAGCGGCTATCAGTGCACAGCTAACAACAAAACTCGTTAAGAGCGTAAACGTGTTTTCAACCTTTTCTCTTCTTATTTCTTTCTGATCTTAACAGCAGTGCTCAATGGCCGCCATTTTGTTTGGCTACTCGGCTGGCGGCTCGCTGCTGCGACATTTCTGGTTTTTTCGTACTAAGAAGCCAGTTGGCAACGCGACGCTAGCCCCCTCACACTGTAAAGTTCATTTGCTCAGTGTGGGGAAGAAGGCGATTCGAATCGTGCTTAGGAGCTAATTTCCCTAGCTCTATATCTCTTCCTCTCTCAAAATGCCCATTCGAAAACTTGAGTTCGCACATTGAATGGGTTTGTGTCTACACTTAACAGACGCTCTCTGATTCGAGGCACATGTAACAAATTCCCCATTCGAAAACTTCAATTTTCACATTTACTTGGTTTGTGTCCCCACTTCGTTGTAGCTCTTACTCTTTCGAAGTTTACAAAATGTCGTTTCGACAATTTCAGTGGGCACATTATATGGGTTCGTGGCCGCACTACAGCTGCTCTCTATTATTCGAAGTATAGTTGACCGAATGATATTTCGAGCTCTACTGTGGGCAAAGCTACAGATTTGTGTCTGCACTGAAAGGCACAAGAAAGGCGAAATGAATTGCTTATATTGATAGGGATGTATGAAGAATATTATAATATTATAATAATATTATAATATTTTATATGTATTGCTGATAAGTTCATAAATGAATTGTGTTTAGAAAATTTAGCATGAGAAGGTCCAGCGCTTAGAAGCAGGCAATGCAAGTGAAAACACTTGTGAGCATGTACAGCAACCAGCAATGGGAATTTCCCCTTCAGGTATACAGCTTTGGTACTTTTCGCTCACGCTCTCTCTCTATCACTCTGTTGCAACACATGGCAAGCTCTCGTCAGGGGCAATTTGTTTGTTCACCGCAAGTCGGGAAATTTTCAAGCCGCAGTATTGCGCACGCTCTCAAGATCAACGGACGCATAGTCGCTCACGCCGAACGTTTTTGTTTTTTGTTTTATTTGCTTTTTTTTTCTTTTCGATCTTGCTTCTTTTTGTTTATTTGTGCAAGTGAAGAAAATCAAATGAAATGAAATCGCTGTAACTGCAAATGACAAACGAAAACGGCGAACGAAAACAACAGAAACAAAACATTTGAAAACATCAGAAAAACTAAAACTAAAACTAAAACTATTGAGCGCGCTCTTCACCAGCGAGCGCATGCATGTGTATGTGTGTATGTGTGTATGTGTGTGTGTGTGTGTGTGTGTGAAGTGCGCTTGTGTTAGTTGGAGTCTCTGTCTGTGCCTAAGCAGAAGTGCGAACTAAGCAGAACAGTGCAACAACAACGGACGAAGAGAGGAGGAACTTTTAAAGACAAACAGGTGCAACATTTCATATAAATAAAGTGTGCACAACAACAACAACAACAACAACGACGACGACGACGACGACGGTTGCTAGCGCCAGAACAGTTTAGCCAAAGCTAAGGAAGAAGAAGCAGCTGCAGCAGTGAGCTCCTGCCACAAAAGGGTTGTTCCCTTGCGGAAGTAGCCAAAAAAAGCGACATGTGCTAAAAGCAAACAGACTTGAAGACGCAGCAGAAGAGGGGGAAGAAGTTGAAGCTGAAGGAGCAACAACAGCAGCAAGAGCTGCACAAATACAACAACAGCCAACGCAGTTAATTCGATACAAATGGATACGGTGGCCATTAAGACGGCGCCGCCGCATGCGCCGCTGGCAGCAACAACTGCCCAGCAGCAGCAGCAGCAGCAGCAACAACAACAGTTGCAGAGGCAAGCAGCACACTCGCCCGCAACAATTGGCGACAGCGTCTACAACAACAACAACAACAACAACAACGGCAATAGCATTGGCGCCTTCTTTCAGACCTGCAAGGTAAGCGAAAGCGGAAGAAGAGGAAGTGGAAGAAGCTGCAGAAACTAACAGTAAAAGCTGCAGTTGAGAATCAAAGTTTGCTTTGCTCAGGCCCCAAATTGAGCTGCAAAGCGAATTTTCAATATTGCTTCCGATATATAAGGAAATTTAGAAAATTTCCTTTCAAAATTGAAATATAAAAGAAATGTTTTTATATATTTAATATTGTTACTCATACTAAACAAATTTAAATATTTAAAGATTTTGCTTTTCATTGAATAATTTTAATTTGTTAATATTTCAATATTTAAATACAAAATATTTAATATTTAAATAACAAATATTTAATATTTTTCATTTAAATGCTTGAAAGAACAAATAAATAAATAAATAGTTCAAATACAATAAACAAAAAATTCAATTATAAAATTAGCTCAAATAAAAAATAAATACATATTTTTATTTGACCTGAAATGAGCAAAGATCGATTAATTTTTAGGCTCCAATAGAAAATTAATTCAAGTAAAATAGACAAAAAGAAAATTTTGTGACTTGAGCAAGGTAGTTGGACAACTCTTTCTCGGGCATGACAAAAGTAAGAGAGAAAGAAACCATTTGAAACCATTTTTCGCCTCGAAAAAAGTTAAATTAAATTTTTGTCTTATAAATGTGAAGTAGTTATATAACTTCGTAACGGTTTCAAGCGCCCATAAAAAATAAATAGCTGGAGCCGTTTTTTATTTCGACTTTTGCTTTGACAACTCTGTAAAGTACGAAAAATCGCCCCAGACGGAGCCAGCAGACTGAGTTCTTAAAGCTAACAAAAAGATTGGTGCCAATGGGGTATATTGGTTCCACATATAAGTCGAGTCATTCCAGCTCTGTTCGCCTATGAGCACCAGAGAGTTGAAGTGCAGACGCTCCCCGATCCGTGATCCTCGATCAACGCATAGCACTGGCAGCTCCTGGGGAGCACTCTGAGAGCTCGACAAACTGATATACGCCACATATGTTATAGATTCCCAGGGTATATCTACTCGAGGGCTACACGCAACAAATCTGGCAACTCGTGCCACGTTATTACTATCACTATTCCAAGAGCGACTTGCTCTAGCTAGGGTATCTTTGCGTCGAGCATGGCCCGATTGCTGCTCACCAACTTTGTTTCTATTTCCGAGTCTCGGCCAGAGTTAACTAATGCTTGCCGAGCTGCTTAGTTACGCGTTCAACTGTACTCCCTCTGCTTCCCTCTCCCAATCTCTCTCTCTCTGTCCTGTCTCTGTCTCCGTCTCTGTCTCTCTCTCTCTCTCTCTCTCTCTCTGTTGTTCTGGCTATCATTGTCTCGCTTGTTCTCCCTTCAAATGTGTTTGGTCATGTTGCAAGCATCGTAAAAGCATTTCACAAATGAATTGTCACAATTACGCGCTTTACTCGCGACTTTTCCCCGGCCAGCAACAGCAACAGCAACAACAACAACAACAACAACAACAACAACAACAACGCTGAAAATGAAAAATGAAAACAGAAAATTCCCAATGTTTGTTGACAACACCAAAAAACACGAACAAAGCTAAGGTCAACCGAAATGAAATATTCTACATAAACAAGCGAATAAGGAGCATTCGAGAGTCGAGCATGCGCGACTGCCTAATGCCTGTTCGCGCCGCTAAAAGCCGCTAAAAGAAGTATGCTTGATATCACATGGACAAACTGTGATAGGCTTCTCTCTCTGCATCTGGCTCAAACTCTGTGCGAGAGACGAACTTGGCAGAGAACCGATATACCCGATATATATATATATATATATGGCAGAGAATTCTCTGTGCTATGCTCAGCTACGCAGCCTGAAGTGCAGTGTCACGCCCGGGGGAGAAGGGGAGAAGGGCAGAGGGGCGGGGTAATTAGGCAGGCCCTAGGTGGAGGGCGGTGGCGCAGGTGCAGCTCCTGCTTGTGTGACATTTGCTTAATCAGCTTAATTCATGAACAGGCTGCAGAATCCAAATGTCAAGTGGAAGTGAAATGAAACTCTTCGGGGTGTTGCCAGCTCGAATATGCGTCCTACCACGCAACTAATGGCAACTAATGCATACCCTGTACACCTATCAAGGAGCGAACGATCTAATGGCACATGAATGATTCGTTCTATTGACTGCCTAAATGAGCTAGTGAGCCGCAGGGAAAGAGTTCACTCTCAATAGTTCGCCTCTACTGCCTTGTGCATACCCTCTGCCAGGCTCACGTAGGGTATTCCACGTTAAGCAACCATTCTTCCTTGTTGAAGCACTTGAGACTTTGTTTTCTTGCTGCTCTACACCCTCCTCACTTCGCACCGGAAATGTAACTGTGAACTACACACAAAAACCAAAGACGAAAACAAAAACAAAAGCATCAACAAAGCAAGAGAAACAGTCAAAATTGTCACTCGTTGTACCCTGCTGGAACTTGGAGCTGCTTCTCAGAGTCTGCCTCGGCCCCAACTTGGGACTCTTCCCTCTGTTGCTCTCTGTCTGACTGTGCTCAACTCTTTACCTCGAAGCCGCCCACTGTATGCCCCAGCGCCTCCTCCTGCCCTTGCCCCAGCGCGTCCTCTTGGCTTTTGCCTTTATCAATCCTCCAGCCCCCACGCACCTCTGCCTCTTACTCAGTCTAGGCTCATTTTTTGGCTCTCTGCTTGAGCCTCTCTCCTATCTCTTTGTCAGCTTTTCCTGTTCTGCTGCCACACCCACTGTTCTGCCCCTACCCCCCCTTAGTGTCTACTTCAGTTGCAGTTTCTGCTGTGCCCTCTACCTCTGCTATGGCTTCCCTTTTACTCCTCTCTGCTCCTGCTGCTACCTCTGCCTCTGCCTTTGTCTCTGTATTTTGCTATCTCCCTTTCCCTCTGTCTGTCTCTGTAGGTCTGCCACCTCTGACTGCTTCAATCATTGTCTCAGCCTCCACCTTTGACCTGTTGCCACCTCTACCCGCACTCCCTCTCCCTCACTCTCTCCCCCTCACATTGTGGCTGTGGGGTGGCTTACATAATGGAAGCGAGCATTAAACTATGCATAACTGCGACTCGTTACCATTGTGTCTAACTGCACAATACACACATACACATGCATACACGTATATGTATCTCTGTGTCTGTGTCTGTGTCTTTGTTGCCTAACTGTTCAAGCAACTCGGCGCAATCCACAGGCGGCGGCACATGGCAATAGCCAAACCCAAATCTGTCAAAGATGCTCTTGAGACTTGAGCCTTGAGCCTTGAGCCTTGAGCCTTGAGCCTGCAGACGGACAAATCCTGAGAACTGAAGTGCAGAAGAAGAAGATGAAAAAGGAGTGCGAGAGCAGGAGAAGCAGCAGATCAATAACAATAGCAGGTAGCTGCGGACTCTGCTGTTTGCTCAGAACTAATTACGGCTGAGGGAAAGGGTATATTGATTAGCAGGAAATGCATGCAATAGGTAGAGGCGAACGAAAGTAGGAGGCAAGGCTCCTGCGACAAACTGAGTTCGAGAACGAGAACGAGAAAAAGAGGTAAGGCTATGATAAATCTTGCGACAAACTGAGATCCGATTTGAGATATCAGCTGAGGCACATTCATCATAGCCCAGATGTGGAGGACCTGGGGTCAGTTATGCGTATGCAAAATGCATAAGCTTGGGGTGCAACACGAGAACTATGAGCACTAGGGCTGGCTGCTCTCGGTGCACATGTCTATCTAGTCCCTCTCTCTTGGAGGCAGCCGATTGGAGTTGAAGTCTTGGCGCAGTCGCTTGAGCGTGCCTCGCCCTCCCTCTGTCGCTTCCTCCTGCCCAGTTTGCTTTGCGCATTGCTTTCCAGACTCAACTTGGCAGTAGATCCCTGCCTTACAGGGCGTCTGTGCAGTCGGATATGCCCTAGTTTCATCTATCTGTTGTTGCTCCTGCTCGTTATTCCGCCAGACTTGATTCCATTTGAGCTGCACTTGAGTGGAGTCAGAGGATGCGCCCAATGGCTGCTTATGCAATCGTTGCTGTCTCTCTCTCTCTCTCTCTCTCTCTCTCTCTCTCTCTCTCTCTCTCTCTCTCTCTCTCGCTTCTCTCGCTCTCTTTCTCTGACAGTTATTGCCAATTTGGGGCGATTTCTTTGTGTCGCGGGCTTCGTTTAACATTTAATTGAATTTTCCGCGCTTTGCGCTTTTTAACTTAATTAACGCAGTCAGCGATTACAGCACACACACACACACACACACACACGAACACACGCACAGCAGTTGAATGCGCGGAAGCGGAGAGAGAAATATCAACCAAATGCATTTGCATTTGTTTAAAGCACAACAATCAAACAACAACAACAACAACAACAACTACAAAAACAGAAAAGAGAAAAAGTTTAAATCAGATTTGAAAACGATTTTATGGCAAGTGAAGCGAGCAGGCTGCAGGTGGGAGGGCGGTAGGGCGGTAGGGCGGTAGGGCGGTAGGGCGGGTAGGCGGGGTGTGATCTAGGAAAGAGCAAGATGCAAATGGAAGCTGCAAAGTGCCGAGAGTAGATGCAGACGGCGCTGCGTTGGGCTTGGCCTCAGCTGCCTCTGACAACAGTCTCTAATAACAAGCATAAATATATGCGCAGCTGCGATGCGATTACAAATTCTCAAATTCCAATCAAATTCATGCACGAGCAGCTATCAATAGCAACAGCAACAACTGTGACAACAACAGCAACAACTAGCAGCAACAGCAACAAGTGCGGCAACAGGTTGAGCATAAATTATGACCAAAAGTATCTGGCGTCTGCTGCTGCTTCTTCTTCATATTTCTTGTGCTCTTTTCTCCACTCCTCTCTGCTGGCTCTTCCTCTTCTTCACTGTGTGGCCGACTGTTTTGAGGGCAGCGCTTGACTGTAGCCGTCGTTGTTGCTGTTGTTGTTGTTATTAGGGAAATTCGGTTGTGCGCAGCTTTCACACACAACAGATTTTGGCTTTCCAGCAGCAACAACAACAACAACAACAACAGCAACAACAGCAACAATCGATTGATTGAATATTTAATTTTCCATTTTTTACTGTGTGGATATTTTGGTTATTTTTGTGCTAGTTCTCGAATCAAGTTTTTTGTTCAAGTCATTTGTTTTTAGCCGCGTGGCTGATTATGCAATGGCAAAGAGCGAGAGAGTGAAAGAGAGAGAAGGAGAGAGAGCGTAATATATATATAGAGAGAAAGAGAGCAGGAGGCAGAGAATGAAAACAAGAGTGGGTGAAGAGGGATTCTGCAGAGTGAAAGAGATAGATAAGCATAGAAAGAGAGAGAGGAAGAGAAAGCAAGTGAGAGAGAAAGAAAACAAGAGAGCATGTGGAATAAAGAGAGAATGAGAAAGGGGAGAAGACATCCTGCACAGCGAAAAGTGCTGGGAAATGGGGCACAAGTGATAGAGAGAGAGAGATAGAGAGAGAGAGAATGAATGAGACAGATTCGAGGAGAGGCTAAGATACATATATAGAGAGAAAGAGAGCAGGTGACAGGGAATCAATACAAGAGTGGGTGAAGGAGGAGAGAGAGTAAGCAAGATAAAGGGAGAGATTCTGCAGAGAGAAATAGATAGATATACATTTAAAGAGAGAGAGAGAAAGAGAGCGCGCAGGTGAGAGAGGAAGTAAACAAGAGAGCATGCGGAATAGAGAGAGAATGAGAAAGAGGAGAAGAGATCCTGCAGAGAGAAAAAACCTGGGAAATAGGGCACAAGTGATAGAGCGAGAGAGAGAGAGAGAGAGAGAGAATGAGACAGATTAGAGGAGAGACTAAACCAGGTAGATGAAGCCTATTTACATCTGTGGAAAGAGCCAGAGAGAGTGGGAGAAAGAGTAATGAAAGAGAGATGGAGAAAGAGAGCCAGAGAGGGGTATATATCCAGTGTCAGAGAAGAAAGGAGAAAGAGAGAAAGATAGACAGAATAAGAGAATATAACTAGGGTAGGCGTGTCAGACGGCACTCGCTAACTATCTGAAATTAACAGCTTCGATGCAGCGGAAACTCGCTGCAGAAACAGCGAGGGGCAGACACAGAGAGAAAGAGAGAAAGAGGGAGGGCGAAGAAGAAGAAGAAGAAGAAGAAGAATCAAACTTCCTGTTTGGCTATTTACAAGATAATTAATCCACATCGATGTCAAATTGACATGTGCGCGAGCGAAGCGGCGAAGCCAGCAAAAGGAAGTTATTAACTCAATTGAATGAGTGTGTGTGTGTGTGTGTGTGTGTGTGAGGAAATAATGCGTAAGCGCTTAGGCTGTCAATGACCAAAAATGAGGTAGGCCCGCAATGAGCCCACACAAACGGAATTCATTAACACGTGCTAAAAGAGCTCCAACAACAACAACAGCAAATAGAAGAAGCCAAAACAAGCTAGAGCTACTGCACGCCTCTGCCACGCCCACGCAATGTCTGCGCTGTAACAGAGGCAATTAATTTAATTTAGCTCAGCTGCGGCCACAGTCCGAGCCGAAATTTGTCTCCAAGAGACGCGTGGGCGGCCGCTCGCTGCCCACACGCCCCCTCAACTGGAAGTCGAGGTGGCAGGGGCAGCCAGCGGAAGTGCAAGTCGAAGCATGACAAATGCCCACACAATGCGAGCGGCTGTACGTGTGTGTGTGCGTGTGTGTGTGATAGCCAAAACGATGAGCACAGCAATTGCAAAGAGTTCAGCTGAAAGACAGAAGAGCTGGGAGACAGCGTCAGCCTCTGGGGCAGTGGGAGATGGTGGGAGGGGCGACAGGGAGTGCGAGCTAAAGTGAGAGGTCTAAGACAAGTAGACAGAAAGAAAGGGCGGCAGAGCAGGAGAAATGACCACAAGATAGATGTAAAGAGAGACAGAGAGGCGAACTCTGAGTGCGTAACTACCTCCACATTAACATTGGGCAATTGTAGCTCAAACACAAGCGAAAGCTGAACAGCAACAGCAGAGACGCTGGGTCAGTTTTATCATCTGCTCCCTTCCTTCCCGCCTCTCCAATCATAAATCTGTGTAATTTGCATGCAAGTTGATCTGTCTGCTGCTAAAGTGCCTACTGCACCTTGCTGCTACTATTTGCATGTCTTGTTCTACTGCTATCTTCACCCACAACTATCTGCAGCTGCTACTCTCTTCATCTACTACTATCCTGATTGCTGCTACTGTTTTCCTTTCTACTACTACAGCTCGTCCTCTAGTACTGCGCAAGACTCTGACCTTTCATTGTATAGGTACCACTTCTACCACTTCTTACTACTATTCCTACTACTATTTTCAACTCTTAGTCTAGCAATATATAGAACTCGGACTTTTCGTTCTGCTTACTGCTAACAATTTCATTTCTACTACTATGTTCCTTTCTACTACGCTTAGATATTTCTCTAATTGCAATATTTATATCTATTTAGAGAGGTGAGAGAGTGATATATGATATGTGATATATGATAGATATTCCAGCTCTCTCCCTCTTTCTCTGTCTCCCATTTGTATTCCCTTCTCTATCAAATTCTGATTTTGTTCTTCTTTTTATGCTGCCTGTGAAGCCTGCTCAGACCAATTCCTCTCCCGATTCTGTGCTCTGTCCTTTCCCCTAGCCCAAGTCGAGAACTGGCTCGTGCCAATTCGCCGTTCGCTGCTTCGATTCAGCTCGAAGGAGTCCAAAAAGGCAGCTGCAGCTGCAGCTAAACCGCAATTTTCGGCACCCAAAACAGATTTTGTAGCAGTTTCTGCTCTGTTTTTTCGTTTTTTTTTTGTTTTTTGTTTTTAAACTGGTTATGCGATTATCTCTAACAACTGCTCCAATTTGATGCAAGCTGAGGCCGCGTTAGAGGCGCGTGTCATGCGGCAGTGCGCGCTGCCCGGTAGCTGGTGAAGGGAAGCGCTGACAGCTTTCACTCCAACTGCAATTGCGGAGCTCAGAGCGCTGGGCTTGCTTCTGCCCGCCTCGTAATTAGCTGGGCCAACGGCAGCAGCAGCAGGAGCAGGAGATCTCCTTCTGGCCGCTCGTGAGTCATGAAGTCAACTTGAACTCTGAACCAGCCACAGCAACGGCAGCAACACCAACAGCAACAACCAAAACGAAACGAGACGGGAAAGAAGCTAAAAAAGATCAAGAGTCGCCATTCGAGTTTGCTGCTTTACGTTTTACTGCTTCGCTTTTGATCTGCACGCGAACTACGGCCAAATGTCTGGGGACAAAGCAAAGCTCGGCAACAAAATTCGTGAAATTTGTGGCTTTGTGGCTGGCGACAGAACTGGTTTTGCTTTGCGCGCGTTTGGCTACAAAACTCTTGGCTCTTGGCCGCTTTGCCTCTCTTGAGTCCAACACACAGACACAGACACAGACACACACTCACACGGAGAGACACACGCACGCACACTTGCATCTTTGGCAAGATGGCGTCGGGGTAACCGGTTTATAAGACTTCGCTTCTTGTTATACACACTCCAAAGATTTTTCATGTACAGATTTGCCTCACTCTCAGTGCTCCCCGCTGCGGACTGCTCTGCCCCTCTTCAACTCCGTTTCAGTATTTTTTCGAGCATGCGCTTAGTGTGGACACACAACCACTAATAGGTCGAAAAGGCCCAACACATTGATGTTTATTTATATAGTTGTTTATATTTTTTTGTTTAATTGAATGCTTTATTTGCTTCATCTTGTTGCAGGTCTTGTGGCATTTGGATGCCTTTCGACGCTCCTTTCGCAGTCTCAATCAACACGTTTGCGGCGGCCAAGATTGCATATTCTGCGCCCTGAAGGTAAGTGTCACAGCTAGCCATTTTTCGATATTACATTTAGTCCGGACACGAACCGGTCAAGACTAGATTTTTATTTATTTCGCTGGCATTGCAAATGGTTTTCTGTTTATTTACATCGATTTATATATAGATATTTAATTTTCAGCTTCTAATCATTGTTAATTGTTATTGTTATATATATTTTTGTCATATTCTCCATTTCAAATATGCTTCATAGCGTGTTAGCGACCCTCAATGCGAGTTGCTCAATTTGTGTTGCCTACTTTTAGCTGCTGGCAGAATTTCCCTTTGCTAGAAATTTCGTTGCCTGCACTTGCGCGCGTCACTTGTAATGTGTGAATAGAGCAATTCGTGCAGCCAAGGCTCAGCTGGGTGGGCTGGGTCAGCTAGGTCAGGTAGGTCAGTCTCCTGCTTCTACTAGCTGGGTTTTCCTGCACATGGCTCACAGCTCAACTGTTGCCAAATCATTTTCTCACACAGACTGCGAGGCTTTGTCAGCATCTTTTCAAGTGCGTATTTCCCATTTTCATTGCGCATAAATTCCCACAAAATTATTGCCAGCGACTTGTTGGAGAATCCAACTGCATCTGCTGCGTCTGCTGCTGCTGCTGCTGTCATTTCTTTTGTTGGTTTTCGAGTTTTTCCCGTTCTTGTGTGACAAATCAAAGATCTGCCACCTTTTGAACTCTGGCCAAATAATAGATCTCTGCCTCTGCCTACCTGCCGCTGCCTCCATTCGCATCATCCCTCTCCTAGCACAGCCCCTGCTCCTGCCACGCCAGAGTGAACGTATGTTATCCTTGCGTGCAGCAGAACTTTTTCTCTACTCAGTTTCCCACTCAGTTATGCAAGAGCTGACGCCCACGCGGCGAGTTCGTTGCTTGAGTCTTTCGTTGCGGCGCGACATGCAAAGCGCAGAAGTCAATAAACTGTGCGCTCCTTCGCCTGCGCAGCCCTACAACAAGAAGAAGCAGAGCTCGCAGCATTTGAAGAAGGTTTTCAGAAAGGTCTGGAAAAGCGTCCAACAGTGGCCCCAGCCTGACGGAACGGCGGCTCGACGACCCGCCTGAATGTCCGACTGCCTGCCTTCGTTTCGGCCAGCAGTCGCAGCTTCTTCTTTTCGCTCTTCTCATCTGCTTCTGCTTCTGCTTCTTCTTCTTCTTCTTCTTCAACTTGTTCGCATTTGGCCGCGGGCAACAGGCAGCTCGCTCGCCTCGGCTCGTCGCGCTGCGGAAAACTCGGCGCCTTTTGGCTAAGACGCGACTGTACCTCGCTCTTGTTAGGCTGTCGTTGTTGTGTATGTGTGTGTGCACAGGGTGTTTCGTGTTCAACAATTCCTGTTCTCGCTCCCCCTCTCTCTCTCTCTCTCTCTCCGTCTATTTGTTGATGACGTCGCTGTGTTTGCTGTGACTGAAGTGGAAAGTGTTGCCCCTCTCCCCCGTCTTTCTTCGCACTCTGTTTGCCTGTTTGTTTTGACTGTCTTTTTAAACCATTTTGGGCCCCGCTCCGCCCCGCCGGTTGGCATAGAGCCTCGGCGCTTCTCAAACGACAAACCCCCTTTCTCAGCGACTGCTTCTTCTTCGTCTTCTGCATTAATTATGTTTTTCTTTTTCGTTTCTGTTCTGTTCTCCTGGCTTTTCCACTTGTCGCCGCTAAATTAATTTACCCTCCCACTCGGTGCCCGCTGTGCACTCCCTCTCCCTCTCGATTTCCACCTCCACCTCCACCTCCACCTCCACCTCCACCTCCACCTCCATTTTCATTTGCATTTCCATTTCGTAGTTCTCGACGCTGAATTTCCCAGTTCCCAGTTTTAATTACGAGCAAGTTGACTCAGACAATGTCTAGAAGACGTTAACCCTGTGAGAAACTCCCACGACTAACCCCAAAACAATTCACTCTGCAGATCTCGATCTATATATGTGCATATAGACGTATATATGCGGCTCCATTTATAGCATGTGTGCTTGCTGCCCACTGAAAAGGGCATAGCAAAGGGGTATATGGGCTGCTGTCTCCTGTGTGGGAGCAGGCGCAGCTGTACCCAAAGCGCAGTCGATTTACCTAGCTAAGAACTCTTAGCACTTGCCAAAAATCGACAGATTTGACTTCTCAAGTATAACCTAATGATCCCAGAGAATACCCAACATATATTCGATTCTGAATATCTCTACTCAATATAGAGACAAGGCTAATCATGGACGTCTGCCTTCATTTCATCTAGGGCATGGGCTATTCGATCACTTGCCCGCTTCATGGCCAGTTGGTCAATTCCTCCCTCTCTATCCATCTCTCTCCATCTCTCTCCCTCTCTCTCCAGCTGAGAAATGTTCTTGTCAAGTCTTTAAGTGAAATTTTCAACGCTTCAATGCGCAATTCGCACAGCAAATCCGAGCTACAGTCGCGCCTCCTTCTTGAAGGACAAACTCATTCCAAAGGCGCGACACGAAATGATCGAGGAGACAAAGATAGAGAGAGAGGGCAAGAGACAGAGAGTCAATGACTCTTAAGCGGCGGCTGTGCCCATTTGATAAGGCTGCTCTGTTTACCTGTTAAACATCTAATCTCGACTGCATATCAAATCCGAGTGCAAACAGCGCTCGCATCAAGCGACTCCGAGTGCGATTCGTTTCGTTTGCCTGCGGCTGAATCATAAAACCCAAATTAACATGAACAATTCACGAGGCGGCCAACGTCAGCAGACAGAGGGAGCGAGAGGGACAGAAAGAGAGAGAGAGAGAGAGAGACATCATTATCAAGTGATCCGCATGATCATAAACTTAGCTAAGCAGCAGCCGCGTGCTCTGCGAGGCAGACAGCAGAGCAGCAGAGACATCTTCATAGTGATGAATGATCTTCCTAATGATCATTGATCTCACAAAGGCCATTAGGCAGATCCTTAGCCACTCTTAACCTTTGGCAACCGATGATCCTAGACAGACAGCAATCGTGACCAGACCAATCCATGGAACAGAAAGACAGAGAGACAGTCATCTATATGCTGATGCATCTGTACTAACGATCCTTACGATCATCAGCTGAGTAACTGGCAGCTGGCTTTGGCATCCTGTGACTCACAGGCATTCATGATCACCATGATCACTATGAGCGCTGTAACGAGCAGTTTCGTTTGGCTAGCGTGATTCACAGCGATCAGGGCACGCGAATGATCATTGCGAGTCTGGGCAATGATCATGTGGGATCCATACGATCAGCATCCTGCTGGAATCCTGACTCCTGACTCAGCTAGGCTGGCAGACATCTCGACCAGTGGGCGCAGCCTGATCATTATGATCGCTGCTATGTTAAGCACTGTGGAACATAAAACTTACTAACTGCAGGAGCAGCGCTCAACCTGTGATTCATGGGGCTCGCCGGCACTTGGGCCATCATGTGTTTGCCTATCGGACACACATCATATGATGTATATGTATATACATATTCATTGCTATCCCCATGTACTCATAGTTTATATAATGATCTCGGGGCATATCACTTATTGCTCGCTTTTAGTTGAATTAATTTTACGACGTGTTAAGCGAAGGTTTTCTCGCGGACAAAGAGTTGGCTAAGAGTTTGGCTTATCGCGCGCGGTTCGTGAAATTTTTAACATTTCTTTCGGGTGCAGCTCTTTCGATTGATCATGCACAAGCACATGTATGCAGACACACACACATATATATATATATATTTATATCTATATATTATGATTTATATACGCCCACGCTGTTCGCTGAAATCTGAACTTGAGTTGAGCTTTGTGCGCTTTGGATTTCTTTTTGCTCTTGTTTAGTTTGCTGTGCAAAAGTGCGACGATAGCTAATTAGCATTGTCATTGTCTTCCCCATTTATTGTCATCGTGATTATCATTAGCATTATAATTATGATTATCCTCTGTTAGCAGAGTGAATTTGTTAACTTTTGCTATTTTTAGAGTCTTTAACTTTCTGCCTGGCAACAATTTGCTTTCATTGTCATTGCTCGCTCTGCATTGTTCATGATTGATTCACTGTTGCTATCATTGGTTTTGTCATTGTCATCATCCAGTAGTCAATGTTCATTGTCATCAATTGCTCATTAGCATAGCCATTGTCATTGTCGTTCCTTGCTCCTCGTTTATTATCATCATTATCGAGATGATTCCGATCATCATCATTAGCATGATCGATTGTTACGCAATCGTTCTGCTCTGCTCTATTCATATGCTCGTCTGAGCCAGCTCGCTCCTGATGCGAACTAGCTCATCAGTCATAAAGCTGATTTCTGGCTGCTCATTAGTCGCAGTAGCTACAGCTGGGCGGCCTAATGTGCCCCACCCTCTGCCCGTTTGCTCTCAGCCAAGAGCTGTCCGAGCTTCAGCTGCTCCGTTACGAAGCCTCCGTCGATGTCTTTGGTCCAATTTCTGGTCAATCAATCAAGTCGTGGCCCAAACTGTGACTCATCGCTGGCTGCAGCTGTGCAGCGAGTGGGGAAATGTGCTAAGAGATGCGAACAACAACCAAACAACCAAACAACCAACAACGAACGGCTAACAGACAACAACAATGCATTCGATTTATGTTTCTGTGTCTGTGGGCTTTGAGTCATGGGCCAGGCCAAGTCGAGCCGAGCCAAGATAAAAGCGTAGAAAACGAAGATGCTTTTTGAATAATGTAAATATGCAGAGTGAGGGAGAAAGAGATGGGGGGTAGAGGCAGACAGAGAGAGAGAGACAGAGGCCGAGGCAGAGGGCAACCAAAAACGTGCAACTTGAACGTGCTGTGGCTTACTTTTCACCTACAACAACAACAACAACAACAACGACAACGACAACGACAACAACTTAGTCAAGTTATCTTTTCATTTGGCTGTTGTTACTTTCTGGGTCGCCAAGAGTTTTATTTGGATGCTGGGGCCCTTCGTGCTGCACATGAAGCAGCCGCAGGTAATGCGCGCGTTTTGTGCGCGTTTCGCTGGCGACTATTGTCGCTAGATGTCTGCTTGGCTGCCTTCGCATGGCATTTGTCAAATGTTTGATTTGATTTAGCTGCAAAGTAGGAGTCGGGCGCTCAGCCACATGCGCCACTGGACCATGCCGAAGACGTTGGCGGTATTTCCGTTTTCTATGCTCGATCGCAGCGCGTCTGACTCAACTAAGTTTTGGCCATGGCCAAGAGAGTTGAGATCGAACGCGCTGAAAGCGCTGCTCTAATGCCAATTAAGGCGATATTTTATTTCTTTTCTTTTCTGTTTTTGCTAAGGCGACTGCCACGCCCACTAGCAAACTGGTTGTGGCCCTTTTTAAGAGTGTGCTTTGAGAGAGAGGCAGCAGCAGCGGCAGCAGCAGCAGCAGCAACGTTTTGCGCCATTTCCATTTGTCATTTGTCAAAGGCAAATCTGTGTGCGCACAGGGTGTTTCGAGTTAAATGGAAGAGAACAAGTGATCGAGAGAGCGCTCGCGCAACTTGTTTACCTGCGCGAGCACGTTTACCTGTTTGCCTGTCTGCCTGCGCGCTTGTTTGCCTGGCCTGGTCTGGCCTGGCCTACTCCAAACGCAACACGCAAAACTCCCCCGAAATTCGAACTCGAACTCGAGTTCGTGTTCGTGTTCGTGTTCGAGCGAGAGAGGAGAAGTCGCCTGTTGATGTAGCAGAAGTTCTTGTCCGCAGCAGCATATAAACCGGTTTCCAGTCAATGCGCTCTCTACCCCTCTCGCTCGCTCGCTCTCTTTCGAACTGGCGAGCCGAGTGCGCGCGCATTGAGTGGCTTGGAAACGAAACGAGTTTCAGTTGCTGGCCAATTTTTGTTGAGTGTGGACGCACGCAGCGCGCAGTTCGAAACTCGAAAAACGTCGATCGCACATCGAAACGGGAAATTTAACTGGGAAACAGATAAAACAAAAATAAAAGTCATAAAGCGCGCGCGCGTAAATCAAAAATTACCTTTTAATTTTTCGTATTTTTTAAAGTGAACAAGAAAAAGTTGAAAAAAACAAGCAACAACAACAACTAGAATAATCAAAGTTGTTGGCACTTGGAATATCTACATATATGTATATGTATACATAAAATATTGGAATACGCAGAAGTTCGAAAATGTCAGCGTAAGTCAAGTTAAGATTTGTTTTTTTTTTTTTTTGTTTGCTGCGCTTCAAAAGGTTTGCCAAAAACGAAGCTGAGATCAGAGCTCAAAGCTCAGCTCGAGGCTTCTTCACCAGAAATTCCAGTTGAGTTTTTGGCTGTTTTTTTTTTCTCTCTCTGTTTGTCAAATAGTCATCTGGCAGGGGCAGGGGCAGGAGCTGGGGCAGCAGCTATAGGTGTCTTCTTGGCCTTTTGTCTCTCAGATACAATCAATAGTTTGGCTTGAAGTTCCGCTAGGCGAGATTTGAATGTTTGGTTGTCTTGGCCTTTTCATGTGATATGATATGTAAATGAATATCTATTTAGTGGCTAGCCTTCGACTGTGAGTCTCGTCGTCGTCGTCGTCTTCTTCTTTATCTTATTCTCCTTCTGCTTGCTGTTGAATCCGTCTTCTCTGCGCTTCTCATGGCTGGGCCCTGCTGCTTTCCCTAGGGAAAACTCAGTCAGGCAGTTAGCACGCAAAGCGAATTTGCATTGCAAAAAGAAGCACACACAACAGCAACGTGGGCAGGCGTCGGGGCGTGGGGGCGTGGGGGCGTGCCCAGTTGCCCACTTGCTGGGGCAGCAAAGCCAATAACAAAAGACTGCAGCAGCGAACTTACTTTGAGTGGCCAGCAGGACTCATGGATCTTGGACCTAACGTAGGGCTTTCAGAAGGCATATGGAACTAGCTTATGAACTGAACTACTATATAGACTCATATAGTTCCACTTGCAGATCAGGTTTAGTTCGAACTCGAATTCGTTTTCTTTTGCTGCTAAGCCAAAGCTGCTGTTGCTGCTGTTGTTAAGCGCCTGCAGTTGCATATTAATGTCCGCCACGCCCCATGCCCTCTCCAGCGCCAACCTCCTGCGCATGCTTAAGCAGCAAATGTCAAGAAATTGAAGAATTTATGTTCAATTTCTTGGCTTCAAATGAAGTTCTTGACGCATGTTTGGCATATGTAAATGTTGTTGTTACTTGTTGTTGTTGTTGTCGTTGTTGTTGTTGCGGCTTATAGCTCGACAGCAGTTGGAGCCACTTGCCACAGTCGCAGCCACAGCCACAGCCACAGCCGCCGGCACACTTGGCATTTGCCTCACGTGCCGCCAACAAGTTCTTTTCTTTTGTTTTCTCTTCTCTTCTTCTGCCTGCTTCGCGCTCTTCACTTCGCGCTGACAAACTCTGAGCTGAGCTTTAGCTGCTCATAGAAAAAGTCTGCGTGGCTGGCCGATTACGTTGAGAGCGCCCCCAGGCTGATAGAGGCGGCAGGTGGGCGGCAGGTGGGCAGCTGCAGATGCAGTTGCGCTTTGGGTGTTTCCGATAAGCTCAAGTTATCGCTGCCAACAGCTGCTGCGCGCAGAATTAGAAGAAGCGAATGTAGAAGAAGTAGCAGCAGGAGAACTTACAACAGTAAAGCTAATAGCAAGAGCCAATGCTCGAATCTGGCGTTGCTTCCGCTCATTTCACATATCCTGCAAGCATAATTGAAGAGGAGCTGTCAGTGTAAAGGGCGTGGCAGTCATATATAATCTTGCATATAATTGAAAGTGTTGCCATCTTGCGATCTACGTCAATCTGCAATCGATCCAGCCGAAGCAGCCAAGAACAAAGAGCAAAGAGGGACAACTCCCTTCATTCCCCTGCCTGGTTGTCTTCCATCTGGCAGCTGTAAAGAAAGGGAGAGAGGAAGATAGTAATATTATTATAATATATGCTCATTTGAGTGCTCCATTTGCGCCCTGCAGTTTTCAGCAGGATAGATAAATTATAGCAGAGGTAATTGGCCAAAGTCGGTGAGAACTTGGGGCAGCAGTTGCAGCAAATGCGCGATAGATGGCGCGTGAGCTGAGCCGTGCCTGTGTGTGTGTGTGTGTGTGTAGCATGGCTAGTGTAATTGCTGGGCATCTGCTAGTCGTTAAAGCCGACTGCAGCTGTCGCGGAAGCAAAACGGCCAACAACAACAGCAGCAGCAGCAGCAGCAGCAGCAGCAGCAGCAGCAGCAGCAGCAGAAACTGGCATTAGAAACAATTTAAGCAAATGCTCAGCTGGCGATGCCTGCATGCAAAAGCCCACGCCACAGCACCATAAATCAACAAGCAGCGACAACAACAACAACAAGCAGCGACAACAACAATAGCAAATATTGATGTTATTAATAAATGGCAAAATTGTCTAAGAGTCAGACTTGTTTTTGCCTGGGATTTACTATAGCTCTGTGTGTGTGTGTGTGTGTGTGTGAGTTGACTCTCTGCCTCCCTCCCGCTCGCTGTCTACCTCTCCCCCCCCCCTCCCCCGCGCCCTCTCTTGCGCTCTTCGCCCCGCTTATTCAAGGACTACCAGTTGCCGTTGCCGTTGCCGTTGCCGTTGCTGTGGCCGTTGCTCGAAACTCAAGTTGAGCTTGGCTCATTTTGACAGAATTGTTTCAGAAGTGTTTGTTGCAATAATTACAACAGCTCGAACAACAATAACAACAATCAGCCAACAATTCGCTCGCCTAGCCATGACCAGCAGAAACACAGTTTGGCCCAAACTAATTGCGAATGGAGAAAAATCGGTTGAAAAGATTTGCGCACACTTCAAGCCGTGCCTCGAGTTGTAGCGGGCGTAGAGTGGGCGTGGCAGTGCAAACCACAAAAGCGTAAAGATTGACGAGGGAGGCAGACAGAGGCGGACAAAGAGACAGATCAGCACAGATATGGCTAATTCATATGCACAAGTTTAGCCAAGTTGTCAAGTATATATAGAAGATATACCTATATACGAAGCGAAATACATGTGTATATGACTATATATATCATATGTGTTATTCCCTCACTTGTGCATGCCAAACACTTGTTGGCGCAGCCGTAAAGTCCGTAAAGTCTTGTGCAACTGCATACGAAATTCGCTCTACAGCGGCGGCCAGAAGAGTGAGCAGAGTGAGCAGAGTGGGGCAGGTGCAGTGCGCCTCAGGTTGATACAGTTGACAATTGCTGAGTGTGTGTGTTATAGCAGAAGAAGAAGAAGAAGAAGAGCGACACACACAGACACACTCGCTTAACAAGAACAACAACCACAGCAACGACAACAACAACAACAACAAATGTTTGTTTTAATGCACACTTCCGGCTAACAAAGGGCTTTTCCGTCAATTAAACCGTTTTTCAGCAGAAAAAACAATTGGGCGCGACTACTAGTCACCCTGTACATGCAGTTCCCCTCACGAATTCATCTGTCACAGTCAGGCCGGAGTTTCCATGCAGACTACATGATTTATTTAACAATTGAATGAGGATTTGGCAGAAACCCTCGGCTGATCCAGGAGCGAGTCTACGCAGGTTGCTAACTCTTATGCATATATTTTTGATATGAAGGTATATACATATCTGTGCATATATAGACCTTCTGTATGCCCTATGGCTGCAGTCTGTCGCTTTCCACTCTCCTCTTTAGCCAATGTGCCCTCTTCCTGCCTTCGTTTTCGACAATGACTTGCTGAGTGCAAACAGAGGTGCTTAACGATTAGCTGGAAGGGAACACACACAGCCACACACACACACACACGCACACACACACATACACATATATGCATTACATTATGAACTTTAGCTATTTATATGCCCATCATATTGATGCACGCCAAACAGTTGATGGAGCAAGTGGCGCGCCAGCTGCATACGGGAAATTAGCTCTACAGTGCTGGCCAATCGAGGGGGCATAGCTGCAGGTCGGGCTAGGCGAGGCAGTCGACTCGAGTTGATACAGTTGGCGACAGTTGACAAGCCATATTATTATCGTCATCATCAACCCGAGCGAGAGAGGGAGAGAGAGGGACTGCTGTTGTGTTCTGTGGCTTTGTTGGATTTTTGGCTGCGTGTTGACTGACAGCCTGTACAATAACAAAGCAAATTATACGATGGCGCTGTTTAAACTGTAGAAGAAGAAGCAGGAGCCGAAGCAGAAGCAGAACAACAGCCACGGCTAAAACATTTGTCGTAATTGCCAGTGCTAAAAGCAAAAGTGAAAAAACGTTTTCAATTTTATAAGCCATATGCCGCATGTGTCATACATTTGCCTGCCTAAATGCCCGCCGTCCCCCTCCGTGCCCCTCCCGTTCACCCGCCAAGCTGCGCCTTTGAAGTGCGCCTCAACTTTCGAGGCGCTGTCAGCAAGTGGCAGTTGCCTTCAGCCGAAAGCGAGATCCGCAAGCCGAGCCAGGCCTCACATGTAACATTAGAACTGACTCTCATGTATGTCCCATATATATAGATCATTTATATATGTCATATATAAGTTTATAAGCATATTGTGTAGCTTGATGTCTGCTGAGTTTGTAGTTTCGTTTCGCTTCTGCATGCTCAGTGCGCTGGCCACAGCCAAAGCGGGCATATCAGCTTACAGCAGCTTGAGCAGAGCTCGCTCTCAGTTGACGCCTTGCAGATTTCAGTGAACAGGAGGAAGGCTTATCCAGTGAAAGGGGCAATAGAATTGGCAAGCGTTAAGTCGAGTTGAAGCTCACAGGAGTTTAATAGACACTGATTATATCTGTCTTCCTCCACAGTCACAATCCAAGTCAGGGAATGGCTTTAGCAACTGTTCCAAAGTATTAGGCAGTCGGCTAGGCTCGTTCTGATTAGCGTTTCATTTGCAATTTGCAATTGTCAACAATTGAAATTTGATGTCTGACACACACACACACACACACAGACGCGGTCGTTCGCTCGCTGTTAAACGCTTTGTGGACACTTTTAGATAAACGTTCAGTTGCCTTTTGGGTAACTTGGGTAACTTGGGTAACTATATACACATGTATAGCCATATACGTATATTTTGTTGAGCTGGACCGGTTTATTTCTGGTTGTAGTTGGGCCAAAACTTTCGGCAAGAAACAAAATGAGGTCGTTGTCAAAAGCAAAAGCGAAAGTTCAACTCGCGTTGGTTCTGGTTTTTTTTTTTTTTCGGCGGCCCCTTTCCTTCTTGTGCCCTCCTGCTGCTCCCTTTCTCCTTGTCTCTTCTCTGCTCAGCTCGGGCTGATCGCCACTCACCTGTCGTCCGTTTATGCCTCTTTGTGCTTTAGGGCGTGCTAGCCCTCATTGAGCCAGCATCGCCAGGAGACAGCGTCAGCAGCTTCATCTTCGCTTTGTCATCTTTTCCCTGACTTTGACCCATCTCTGCCTGATGTGCAGGTTGGGCCTCGACTCTTCCACGGCTTTACCCTAGCTCGGCCTTGTGTCGGCTTTCGGCTCTAACTTTAGCTGTTTCTCCCCTGGCTCTGCCCGGTCTTTAGGCAGCCCTGAGCTCTGCCTAGGCTCTTTCCTTGGGCTAGTTTGCCTTTTCCTTCCCCTTAGTTGGCTTTCCCTTGGCTCTTCCCTGTCTTGGAACAGCCCTTAGCTCTCTGCCTAGACTCTTTGCCTTTGCTTCTGCCTTCCTCTCTCCCCTCACCACATTCGTTTGCGTGACCAAGTGAAGTCCAAGTTCAAATTGGTATCAATTGGCAGCTCGAGTGAACTTTTGCGGTTCCTCGTGCTTTGCCTGCATACGCAACTTCCTTTCACGACTCAAATTGCTTTCGCTTTTCATTTTTGAGGGCTGACGCTGCACTTCTTGCGCTTTAGTGAGGGCCAACGAGCGGGTATGATGTGCTAGAGAAGTAATATGTGAAACAGGCCTGACATATGTCCACATGTCTCTTCAAAATACGCCAGAAATTGGGTTGCCTTTAGCTTGACAACTTTGAGAACACTCTTGAAGCATCAGAACTTCCAAGGAGTATTACGAGTGCTAGTGCTAGGCCTCCATATCGATAGTTACCTCTCTAAATAGCAGGGTACCTTGCAGTCGTGCTTGCAGTCAGTCTTCCGATTCATATATTTTTTGCACTTGTTCTTTTGCCCCTTTTTCCGTTCGCATTTACATGAACTTCCGTTTGACTACGTCAACGACTTTTGTGGCCCTCTTCCCCTTCTCCCTTCTCCCTTCTCCCAGCTCGCCCCTCTCTGCTCTCTGTTTCGTTCAGTCAGCGCATTGTTATTGGCATCATCATCATTATCGTGATAATAAGCATTTTTGGCAAACAGTGAAGCGACAGCATTTCGAGCACCTACCCAAAATTCTTTACGCCTAACTCGATTTCCTTCAAGCAGATCGCTTTACTAAGCTCGAATCGCATCATGATTAAGTTCCGCTATAAACGCAAGGAGCCCAGCAATGTGGTCGCCTGCAGCCCAAGTGCAACGGCAACAGCTGCGACAGCAGCAGCAGCAGCAACATCTACGACAGCAGCAACATCTCCAGCAACAGCAGCAGCAGCAGCGGCAGCAGTTGCTCCCGCAGTGGTGCAGCTGCAGCTGATAAGCAACAATGGGACCTTGCCCAGGAGCAGTCCGCGTAAGCTGCTGCTCGACTCCGGCTCAGCGACGTTGACGCGTCAGAGCAAGCAGCAGCAACAGCAGCAACAGCAACAGCAGCAACAGCAGCAGCAGCAAAATCTGTGCGCCTTGGCTAAGGTCTCCAGCAGCATTGAGCTGGCGTTTCATGGCTACAACAGCAACAACATCAGCAACAACAACAACAGCAGCGAAAGAGATCGCTGCATTAATGCAGTCATTGTAAGTCGTGCATACCCGTTAGCAGTTAGCCATTTGCAATGCCCAGCCAGAGCTAGGATCGATCTACAGACTGTCTATATGGAGTATTATCTAACTTGCTCTGCCCTTCTCTCTCCCTTTCTCTTTCTGCTTCTCTAGGAACTCTTCCAGCAGCTACAAACGAGCTCTGAGCCCGCCCTGTGCCCCGAACCCTTGCGTCGCGCCTTGGCCAGCGGCCCGCTGGCCGGTCGCAGGTTCCCGCTGGGCTGCCTCGGCGATGCCGCCGAGTGCTTTGAGCTCCTGCTGCATCGCGTCCACTCGCACATCTCGCCCGACGACGGCGACGCCTGTGAGTCAGCCGCTTGCATAGCCCATCGACGCTTCGCCATGCGCGTCATCGAGCAGAGCGTTTGCAAATGCGGCGCCAACTCCGAGCAGCTGCCCTTCACGCAGGTGAGTCGATTTGATCGAATTGATAAGAGTTCGGGGATTACTCGACCTCAAGATTTCCTGGAAAAGCTGGCAAAGCTTCAGCTAAATACCTCGAGAGACTCTATAGACTGGCTGAGCTTTGAGTAGCCAAGTCAATTGATAGATCGTTGGATCAATAAGGGAAGATAGCTTGAGGGAGCAAGGCAAATAACTGTATGGACTCTTTTAGAAAAACACATGCCAGGAGGAATTGGCAAAGAACCAGCAGATAGCGAACCGGAGATATATTTAAAACACAGATCTCATATATAGCTCTCCTGGCCTGTCTTCCTCTTAGCAACGAACCTTTCGGGGTCAACTTCAAATAAGTAGATATTTCCACATATTACAGGGATCACTTTGAGCTATGAAATGCATTATTGAATCGGCAAGGCTATGAAAACTCGGCTCAGTCTGGGCACATGAAATGCCTTGGAGACTTCAATGACAATGACTTGACTTAATTCTATGCAAGTTCTTTGACGCTCGTGGCGTGGGCTTTGGAACACCTGCAATTGCTGCTATGTAAATTGTGAACAGACGCTGGAGCTGCAGGGGCTGTGAGGGGGGCCAGAATAGACTAGGGGAAACAGTTAGTTGGTTAGGTGGCCAAACGGGTTATGCGGCACAACATGAACCTGAACGTGAGCCACTCGCTCGACCAGTTTTCGGAACACCCACTAGGAGAGCCAACGCACACAGATCACAGATTGCAAATGTAGTGAGCTAAGCTACCCAGCCCCTCACCAGCTCTATCACTTCGACTCATAGCTCATTGCTTTCCATTGACACCCAGTGCCTTACCCCTTAGCCCCTGCTAATGCGCTCTCATGTCATGTATGTTTCAAGTGTTGTCCATGCTCCTACCTTCCTTAAGCTGACTTCCTTGAGGCTTTCCTTGCTCTCTCCCTCTCCCTCTGACTCTGTCTCTGACTCTGTCTCTGTCTCTTTGCTAGAGCTAGACCAGTGTCTTACCCCCTATCTAGCCCAAAGACCATCGATCCCTCGCCTGGATTATACTGTATTCTCACATTCTACCCCTTCCACCCCTCTTGCAGATGGTGCACTATGTGTCCGCCTCGGCGCTGACCTCGCAGAAGAGCCTCGCCATGCAGAATCACCAGCAGCTCAGCTTTGGCCAGCTGCTGCGTGCTGCTGGCAACATGGGCGACATACGCGACTGTCCGGTAAGTACGAGAATCCATCTTCTACTGCAACTGTGACTAATCTCTCTCTCTCTCTCTCTCTATCTTACTCCTGTGTTCCCTTAGAACTCGTGTGGTGCCAAGATCGGCATTTGCCGAGCTCTGCTCAATCGACCGGATGTGGTGTCGATTGGCATTGTTTGGGACTCGGAGCGGCCGGCTGCCGACCAGGTGCACGCCGTCTTGAAGGCCGTGGGCACCAGCCTGCGCCTGGCCGACGTCTTCCATCAGGTCAGCGAGCAGCGTTGGGCCCAGCAGTCGCAGCACGAGCTCGTTGGCATCGTCTCCTACTACGGTAAGCACTACACCACCTTCTTCTTCCACACGAAGCTCAAGGTGTGGGTCTACTTCGACGACGCCAATGTGAAGGAGGTGGGGCCCAGCTGGGAGGGCGTGGTGGACAAGTGCAGTCGCGGCCGCTATCAGCCGCTGCTGCTGCTCTACGCCGTGCCGCAGCCGCCCAGCTCCGCTGCCGGGGCAGCTGTCAACAGCTGCGGCATGGAGCGGCGCGCCGTCACGCCCAGCCCGGAGAAGCCCAGCCTGGGCAGCACGAGGCGTGCCATAACGCCCACGCCACTGAACGACTACCAGAACCTGAGCGTCATACAGAAGAGTATCTTCCCCGCGCCGTTGGCCGCGTCTCCTGCTGTCCCAGCTGTGGCAGCGGGCAGCGATGAGACGGACGCCTACATCAGTCGCAAGACCGTGGAGCACGTTTTGAGCGCACAGTACCAGAATCTGAGCGTCATCCAGGACAAGATCGCCGCCGACAAGGAGGGCGGCTTCCTCAATCGCAAGCCCATCGAGGCGATGCTCAGCGCCCAGCTGGCCCGTCGCCAGCATCTGCAGCTGCAGCGCAGCCACAGCGCGGAGTCCAGCTCCGGCCACGCCTCCAACGGCAGCTCTCCGCCCAGCGACGGCCTGACCATCCCGGAGCACCTGAACCAGCCAAGGCGCCGGGACTCGGGCAACTGGTCGGGAGATCGCAACAGCGCCAGCTCTGCCAGCTCCACAACCCTCGACAATCCCTATCTGTACATGGTGGCCAAGCGAGGCGTGGCTGCCGTGCCCCAGAGCCCGACGAGGCATGGCCACGTGCATGGGCTGCCCTACGATGCGGGCTACGACTCGTTCTCGCTGAGCTCCACGGACTCGTATCCGCCCAAGCATGTGCTCAACCCGCAGCTGGCCAAGATCCCCGAGACGAACGCGCCGAATGCAGGTGGCCATGTGACGCACGGCCCTGGCCTGGCCCTGTCGGGCGACTGCGAGAAGCTCTGCCACGAGGCGGACCAGCTGCTGGAGAAGTCGCGCCTGGTGGAGGAGTCGCACGATCTGGAAACGGCGCTGGTCCTCTGCAATGCGGCCGCGGGCCGAGCCAGAGCCGCCATGGATGCGCCGTACAGCAATCCGCACACGATGACCTTCGCCCGGATGAAGCACAACACCTGCGTGATGCGAGCCAGGAGTCTGCACCGTCGCATCCTCATCGAGAAGGGCGCCGAGAGCGAGGCCATGCCCGAGCTGAAGCACATGCGCGAGGGCAGCAACAGTAGCGTCAAGCACATGCGCCAGAACAGCAAGGATCGCACGCTCGAGAAGCTCGAGAAATTGGAGAAGCTCGAGCAGCTGCCGCCAACTGCTTCGGCGGCCAAGAGCATCGAGATCTATGCGACCTTGCCGAAACGCAAGAGTCCACTCAAGGCGCTCGTCAACGCCGGCGGAGATGACAACGCCATCGAGCCGCCGGTTAGCCAGGCGAAGCCGGAGCGCGAGAGTCGCTCGCTGTTCGGGCGACGCGATAAGGACAAGGAGAAGGAGAAGGAGAAGGAGAGGGAGAAGGAGAGGGAGAAGGAGAAGCGCAGCCGCAGCGAGGACCGGAACAAGCTGACGCGCGAGTTCTCGCTGACCGAGACGCTGCTGGTGAACGCCAAGGACACGCTGAAGAAGCACAAGGAGGACAAGGACGAGAAGAAGGAGAAGGACAAGAGCGGCAAGAAGCAGCACAAGATTCGACGCAAGCTCCTGATGGGCGGACTCATCCGGCGCAAGAATCGCTCCATGCCCGACCTGACGGAGGCTGTCGATGATCCCAGCTCCTCGGCTGCGGCGGCAGCTGCTGCCGCTGCGACCGCGCTCAGTGCACATGCCACGCCCCTCGGCTCGGTGGACGACAGCGCCGTTGGCCTGCATCTGCACGGCCACGCCTACATGGGCATGAGCGGCTACATCTCCGAGGGCCACTTTGACTACCCCAGCAGCAGCAACAACACTGCCGCCTCTGCTGCAGCAGCAGCTGCTGCTGTCGCCTCCGGCTGCTCCGCCAATCCGAACCTGGAGCGCAGCAAGCTGATGCGCAAGAGCTTCCATGGCAGCGGCAGGCAGCTGACCATGGTGCCCAAGGTGGCGCCACCGCCGCCCATGCGCACCAGCTCGGCACTGACACAACAGCAACAACAGCATCAACAGCAGCAGCAGCAGCAGCAGCAGCAGCAGCAGCAGCAACAACAACAGCAGCAGCAACAGCAGCAACATTTTCATCACGAGGCCAACCTGTCGAACATCTCGGCGATGAGTTCGAATGCCTCGATAAGCGAGGACTCATGCCAGACTATCATAACCACCTGTGCGCAGGTGCACTCCGAGCAGAGTCCGCTGAAGGACCTGCAGCTGCCTTGCGCCACAGATATGGGCATGGCCTTGCCCCTGCCAATGCCCCTGCCCCTGCCGCAGCTGGAGCTGCCGCCGTATCCCAGTCCGCCGCAGTCCGTTTGCCATTCGAGGCAGGCGAGCGAGGACTTTCCGCCGCCGCCACCAGAGATCGACCTGGAGCCGCTCAACCAGCAGCTGAATCACCTGCACGCCCTGGAGGCGGCCAGCAAGCAGCAGCGACAGCAGCTCGACTCCATGGAGGGCACAACCAGCATCCTGGCCCAGCTGCAGCAGCGACAGCACCTGCTGAAGCTGCGCAAGGAGCAGGCGACGCCGTTGCCCGACGTGCGTAGCCGAAAGCCAGAGCCAACATCAGCAGGAGCAGCAGCAATAGCAGGAGGCTCTCCCAGCAGCGTGCGCGACCTGGCGCATCGTTTCGAGCAAACCAGCATTGGAGGAGCGGCAGCGGGAGCAACAGCAACAGCAACAGCAGCAATGGCTAGCAGCAACATGCGCTCGTACGCCTCCCAGGAACTGCTTAGCTCTGTGCGCACGCAGATGAACGGGCTGCCCAATGGCAAGCCGGAGACAGATGAAGTTGACTGCGCGCCCATGCCACGCCAGCAACAACAGCAACAACAGCAACAACAGCAGCAGCAGCAGCAGCAGCAGCAACAGCAACAGTTGCTGCTGGCTAAGCCCAAGTACGAGATGTCGCAGTCGCAGATTGCCGAGGAGATTCGCGAAGTGGAGCTGCTCAACTCGATGGTGCAGCAGACGCTCAACCAGAGCAACCTGGCAGCGCCGAAGCGCGTCAAGAAGAAGAGCGTCTCGTTCTGCGACCAGGTCATTCTCGTGGCAACAGCCGGCAACGAGGAGGACGACGACTTCATACCGAACCCCATTCTGGAGCGAGTCCTGCGCACGGCCCAGCACCCCAACGAGAAGGTGAGCGCACAGCTCATTCAGCAGCAGCAGCAGAATATGCTGCGCCTGCAAACAGAGGCTCAGCCACGCCTACAGCAACAGCAGCAGCAGCAACAGCAGCAGCAGCAGCAACAATTGCAGGCGTCGCCCATGCTGGGCAGACCAGACATGCAGCGCTATGTGCAGCGCCAACAGCAGCTGCTGCAGCAGCAGCAACAACAGCAGCAGGAGCTCTACCGTCTGCAGCAACAGCAACAGCAGCAGTTGCTGCCACGCACCAGCATGAGCGGTTTGTCCAATCAGCAGCAACAACAGCAGCAGCAGCAGCACCTGGACATGCAATACAGCAGCATGCCGCGACCTTTGCACGCGCAAAGCTACTCTATGCAAATGCAGAAGCAACAACAGCAGCAGCAACAGCAGCAGCAGCATCAGCAGCATCAGCAACAGCTGCAACAGCAGCAACAGTTGAGCATTGCCTACTTCAGCAATGGAAATGTTGCCGCTGAGCAGTCGCTGCCCTCGCCCTATCAGCGCGTGCCACACCCACATGCCTATCAGCAGCAGGCCAACTTCTATGCAGCACAGCAACAGCAACAACAGCAACAGCAGCAGCAGCAGCAGCAACAGTTGTTGAATGGTAAGAAAAAGGTGAGCTTTGAGCCAGGCACCAAAGGTGAATTGGACTGCCTGCCCTGTGCGCCGCAGCCCCCGCCGCCGCCGGCGCCGTCGACGGCGACGTCGCTGCAGAACGGACTGCCCGAGCCACTCTCGAACGGCACGAATCTCAATGGCATCACGGCCATACCCACCCGCGTCTACAACAATGCCATCGTCAAGGCCTCGGCCAAGGCCGTCGAGTGCAACCTGTGCCGCAAGCGACACGTGATTGCGCCCTCGATCTACTGCACCAACTGCGAGTACTACCTACAGATGCTCAACCAGCGCAGATGATGTCTGAATGAATCGAAAATGAGTTCGAGCTCGAATTCGAACTCGAACTCGAACTCGAACTCGGACTCGAAATGGAACTCTAGTGCTACTGCAATCAAATGAATCGATTGGAGTTCGAGTTCGAATCGTAGCTGTAAATGGAAACACGTTATCTCAAGCATTGCTGCCACGCCCCTCCAAATAGCGCCCACAATAGGCTGTTACTGTTAAGGTTTGAGTCCGTAGAGTCGTATATATACAAATATATATATATAGTTATACATATATATATATATAGCTTATAGCCAATCGTAGCTCGTAAGCAGTTGCAACAGCAGATCGAAGCAGGCAACAGTTGCTGCCGCAACTATTGCTGCTGCGGCTGCTACTGCGGCCATCTAAAGTCAGGGATGCGATTGGGTTTGCTGCCGCGTGGAGCAGTGGCAACAGCAACAGTCGCTTTTATGCCGTCGCATAAGATGTCGCAACTGTTTGCCAGCCACGCCTACAATGAAACGCCTGCACGCTCATGTTCCCCCAGCACACACACATATATGTCCACTTGCCCATATATCTAACACGCGTCGTTCACAACGAACATCGACATCAGCAACATCGCCAGCAACAACACCAGCAACACTTAACTAACTCCATCCAGCCTGGCTTCCGCAAATCTCTTAATATTTCTTAATTAATTAATATCTCTAATTTTAATTGCATTTTTTTTATCATCATTAAATTGTTTAAGTTTCAAGAGTTTTTAATACTTAATATATATATTTTTTTTTTTTCGTGAGAAACTCAGCCGCTGAGCTTCCATTGCCGAGCAGTTGTCGAACGACTGCTCGGCAGAGTTGAAATATTTTTATCTGATATCTTATATGGATAGCTTAAGCATTTACTTATCGTACGACATCTAGATTGTAAACCTTTTTTTTTTTTTTTGTAATGCATTTTATACGATTTAATAGTATTTTATAGTACTTAAAGTGTTTAAACATTTATTATAACGATTTTAAAGATTTTTCTTTACAGAAAACAGAGAAAAGCACAAATGATGCGAGAAAAGAGAAAAAGCGCAAATAAATGGTAAAAACAGAAATTATTTTAATAAAAATCAAATACAAAATAGATCATTGTGTTATTTTTTATGGGCAATTAAAAAGAATAAATATTTAAAACTGATCCAAAAAGAGCGGACCAAGCACTCAGCCTGTGCCTGCTCAATTGCACTGCGGTGCTTTCCACCTTAGGCTTAAGCTCGAACAATTTGGGGGCTTGTAGCGCGAAGTTATCTTTGCACGAATATCTTATGTCATCCAAGAGAACCAGGCGCATTCAGCGAGACCTCAAGCTGTCAAAAACTGGAGACGGGATGCAAGCCAAGATGTGGCCAAGAAGTAGCGCGAGAGGCTAGATTATCCACCCAAGCAGCCCGTCTTGCTCCCACATCCGAGCTAGAAGAAGACTCAGAAGAAGCCAGCCCCAAGTATGCTGGGCCGGGTCTGAGCCTAAAAGCTTGCCTTGAACGTAACCTGTGCATCACAGGCTGTCAGAGCTACACCCTATAACCAAACCAGTAAATATTTCGTCAAATACAAATCGCAAATGCAAAGCCTTACATTTTGTCTGCTATTTTATAGCATACTTGCAGGATTAGGTCTGGAAAATCATAGGATACCTTGAGGCTAATACGGAATTCATATGCGATAAGTCTGACTAATATTTTGGGCATTGCTGTAAAACCTAAGTTGAGTATTGCTAAAGTTGCTAAATTGAAGATCTTATGGCAGTAGTGCTCCATGGTACAGAGAGCCAGAGACATCGAGAAGCAGTCAAAGATTCCTAACGCCATGCTGACCTTACAAATGTGGGAAACCAGACCAAGGCAATGAAGCGAAGACTCGACGACTCGAGAGGCGTCATCGAACGAACTTTGAGCTCATTTGAATTGTAATTATGGATATATAGTATCTATATATTCATATACATATATACATATATTGAGGCAAAGATGACAATTTTCGTGAAAAATCCAATTGACATCGGAATCAACTACGTAGTTTGTACTTGTTCTCTCTCCAATCCTTGCAAGGTATGCCTCGTTGAAGTCATAGAGAAGTATTTACTTTCTGTATAGATTAATATGCATAAAGTTATATTTCGATTCGAATCTTCCTTCCTTAAGTTAACTTGCCTTAACTTGTTGAAATGTTCTTCGATCTCATTGCAAAAGCATTCTTGGCTGGCTTAAGCTCTAAGTGCATAAAGATGAGCTGAAAGAAAGTTTTTAGGTTCAGTAATCCCCCCAATGACACCCGAATAAAACAGCGTAGAATTAGGTTTAAACTAAACATTTTAATTTGGAATTCAATTGAAAACTATAAATAAAAGAGGGATGTGAAATGGGAGTTGAATGTCAAGTATTCCGAGCCGAGCCTCTAATTGTGTTTTCAAGTCATTTGAAACAAACTCCGAGTTTTTCGCGAGAGTCGGCTCAGACGTATAACAGTTCAGTGCTTGTTACACAATCTTTTTTTTCGCGTCTTGATGGAGGCGCGTATAACGCTTCCATACAAAATGCAATTTTCTTGATCGTTTCATTTCGTTTTAGTTTTCGGTTTCTCTTATTTATTTATTTGGGTTGTTTTTCTTGATAATCGATTTTCGAACTGCGTAAAACATTTATCCGAAATTATTTTATTTTTTTCATTTCTTTTTCTTTTCGAGCTGAGCGTCAAGCTTACATACATATATTTTTTTTCTTTTAATTTTTTTTTATATTTTTTTTAATGCTTGGCAAACAGCTCTTAAATATTTTTCGCAGTTCAATATTTTTTTTTACATATTTTTCATATATATTTTTTTTTACTTAAGGCACCGTTCGCTCTTTATTTATTTTTCTTTTCTTGCTTTTCATTTTCTTTAAATTCTTCTTTCGACCGAACGATTTGGAAGATGAGGCAGGTGAGGCAGGTAAAGTGCGTATATTCACAGTAGAGTGGAGAATAGGATGGGTGGGGATACACTAGATGCATGGGTCTATGAAAATCGATTACAAGAACATAAACTGTTGTGTGCGAGAGGTTTGGGAGAGGGGAACTAAAGAGTTCTTAGTGGCAAATGTGAGAATCACAAATGAGAATATAATAAAATAAGTCATAAAACAAAATCTTCACTTGAATATGGCAACGCTTCTTGGCTTTCAAGTTGCCATTGGATCTGGCGGCGCTTCTAGGCAAAAGTAATTCGGTAATCAATTCAATTGCAGTCGCCTCTGGGCATTGCTAAAGATCTATTAAATTGCACTTTGATGTTGGTAAGGTTTGCTCAGCCTCTTGGCATTGCCTCTAGTGCATCTGATGCGCCTCTTGCACATGCTCCATTCTTATATTCGCATCTTTGATTGATATGGCAAGGCCTTCAAGGAATATTTCTTGAATGGGACTATAGACTCTTGGTTGGACTTATTCAGTCTTTTCTTGCTCCCAAAATGATCGGGCAACGCCCCTTTTCATCTTTAGCCCAGAAACGCAGACACAGGAACAGCTTAAAGCACAGCACACGGCACGTGACACTCAGACAAAGCACTGAAGGATCACAGCATCTAGCTGCGTGAGTTGGCAGGAGACTTTGAGATCGCAACTGGAGTGAGTGGAGTCGAAGATAGGAATTCATGAATCGAATCAAAATAAAAGACAAAGAAAACTAAAACTTTGGCTGCGCAGCTGTGGCTCCAAGTTTCGTTTCGACTCATCTGAAAGAACATCGGCATAGAAATAGGTTAGTAGCGCTCCCTTGCAGTCCAGCTGGCTGGTGGCTGCTGAAGGCGCTTTGCTGATCTGTTCGGGGGGACCTCAACTCGCTTTCCGCCTTCGGGACTTTGAGAGGTTGCTCTCCACTTGTGATGTGTGCCACAATCAGGCTCATTTTGCTTTAGTTGTTTTTTTTTCCATATCATTTAGATGGGCAAGCCAATCCCTCGGAACGGGCGTGTCACGAGCAATTGGCTTGCCGTCTTTTCTCCAACCTACTCGACTTTGTTTTTGGCTCATTTCATTCAGATTCGTTTGCGCCGCATTCGAAAATACCTGCGTAAACTATAAAACTTTCTATTTAAATCTTTTTTGAGTGCATTTTTTTTATTAAATTAATAATTTGCACTTTTTTGTATTTTTTTTTATTTGCATATATATTTTTTTATTTTAATATTTTTTTTTTGTTTTCATTTTTTCTTTTTCTTTCTATAACTATCGCACTAATTGCAGCACACATCGCTCGTAGAACGTTTCTCATTTGGATATATATTATTATTTGATGAGGTTTCTTTTTGCTTATGGCCCACGCAAAGGCAGCGGTTCGAATCCCCTAACAAATCAGCGCAGCGCTTGGCTAACGGACGTGGGAAACTCACCTGGAGGCAGTTTTTTAAAGGCATTTTATATAGATTTTGATATAGGATCAGTCAGTGACACTGCTGTAAGCAATATTCAAGTTAGAACAGTCAGGTGGGGGGTGTGTTCGGGGCTCGTATATACAGAGGGAAAGTGATCTATGTACAATGGGAACGGAAAGGGAGAACAGAACGGAGCTCGAGAACAGGAGGACACACGTTGCGTATCTCAAAGCGAAGTGGAGGAAACTCGAATTGTTTTCCTGTCTATCGATTGCTGATTGATGATTGATGATTGATGACTGTGCCTTGTGCCAGCAGCAGTGATACATCATGATTGATGCTGCGACTTTAGCCATTCCAGTGAATGTGCCCTGGTCTATTCTTGATCGATTCTTCATGATCGAAGTCTCTGATTGATTGAGTCTAGGCGACTCGGCTTTATTTATGTGCTACATCAGGAAGCTGTGATTGAGTCTAGGGCGCATTGGACTTGTCTCTATTTTACACTTCTTAAGGTATTTTTTGTGGTATTTGGCTCTCTGCCTGCCGAACGACACGGCCTGTGGAAATATATATCCAGTTGAGTAAGACATGCATCATTTATATTTGAACTCTATACCTGATTGATTGATGGAGCTTTTCCCTTATAGTATGCATCATGACTGAAGTCGAGGCGCGCTTGTCTTATACCTTTCCCACTGGTGTTTCTGTTGTCCAGGTCAACTGCCAAACTGAATCACGATTGTCGTGATTTGTGCTCTACCAGCTTTTACTCTCTCTCTCTCTATCTCTCTAAGGCTAGGCTAACCAGCCTATCCCCTTTCCCTCTCGCACTCGCTCTCTCTATCTCTCTGTCGTCTTGCTCTGCATGGTGACTGCTACCCCCCTCGGTTCTCTCCAGCTCCCCTGCTCTGCGTCGTGACAGTCGAGTCTAGCGACACGGTCTAGGCTAAAACTATGAAGAGCCGGAACTAGTTCCAGTCGGAAATTGATGGATCAGCCTTCCCTACGTATGCCACACTAAATACAGCTATTTAGGTACGCCAACTGAAAGCGGAGTTTGATGGACGACTGGAATAAACGAATACGATAAGCTATTCTGGCTTTATAGTGGTTTGTGTGGTGATCGACTAGCTTGGTTAGGCGTATAACACTTATTCGAGTGCCTCGAGTAGAGCAAGCGACCGGCCGGAGCTCGGGCGGCGAGCGCAGCCCAATGCAGTTTGTTGTGGGCGCGGCGGTGGTGTGTGTGCGCCAGCGCGTGTGTGTGTGCGGGGGGTGGGCTGGCGGACAGGGGCTGCTTGACCCATTGGTTATAACTGTTATACACATGCAATGCTCTTGGTTGATGCGGCTTCTGTCGCCGGATGGTTATGCACTCTAGTCGCTGTGCTCTGCCCTGGCGCTGCGCGGCTCGGCGCGGAGGCAGGCGCCGTCAACCACTTGCCGAGCGAGCTGAACATACGTGTACTGTGTGTGTGCCTTAGTGTGAGAGAGAGAGAGAGCGCGTCTCCCTTGCCGAGCTGCTCGCTCGCATGCAGTAAGCTAGTTGCACGACATGCCGTCTCGCTCGCATCCGTGTGATGCCACGCACACTCGCGATAGAAGTATGTGGGTACGCTTCGTCTCGTATCTCGTGTGTGCGGCATCAAACGGATGCCGTTCGTGTTCCACTGTCTCGCTCTGTTCCATATGTTCAGCTCGCGCCGCAATGCTCACGCTCTCTCCCCCTCTCGTTGCTACTTCGCCCATCGCTCGCCCGCACGCCCAGGGCACAGCCTGATTGATCTAAGCAGAAATTACTTCGCAAACCCGCCGCCACGTCCACGCCTCTGCAGCAGCAGCAACAGCAGCGCCAATTGCTACACACCGCGCCTCGCCTGCCCCCGGGCTGGCAGTAGCTCCTCTCCGGGAGCAGCTGTCCCCGCCGTGGGGCCACAGAGCTGCATTGCCATGCGCCCACTCACCCGCTCGCTCGTGGCCTTCGCCTTTGCTCCTTTATCGAGTTGATGCGCGATTCGTGTCTGATTTATGTGCGTTTGATGGCTCTCTCTGTCTCTCTTTTCACATATCGATACTGTGTTTGGCACTTGGTACAGTTGGCACTCGGAAAAACTAGCACTTGCAGAAAAAAGATGAAAAATGATTCCTTGGACTAGCTGCTCCTGACCGTGTCGCTCGCTCCAGAGCTAGCGCTCGACTGTGCCCGCTGCTGGCTCGGCCAGCGACGAGGCAGACTCGCTAGGTGGCAGACCAGGTAGTCGCACAGTTCAGGTAGTCACGGTCCGGTTCAGGTAGTTGAGCTCAGGGTCTCAGCTCAGTCTTAAGCCCTGTAGGGCCAGTCCTAATGAGGGTTTCTTTTGCACTACACTGCAGCTGTCTGAATATCTGGCTGTTCGTCTCCCTCTCACTGCCTTGCCTTGCCTCGCCCTGATTGCCTGTCCGTCGTCCCTTGCTCTTTTCTATTCCTGCCATTTGTCCTCGGTCGCAGCTGCACTTCCCGTATTCTCACTATTTTTCGTAGAATACTTTCAGTCCTTGTCCCGTCCGGCTTCAGCTCCTTTCAACTTTTTCCACTCAGGTATAGACACAAACTGTTCAACTTCGCAATCAATGTTTGTTCGCCTCGTTCGACTTGCTGCTGGCAATGCCTTTTTGCTGCCGTGTGCGATGGCAACGCCTTTTCCATATTCACACTTTGCGAAAGTCCTTGACCTCTCCACTTTTCTCTCGTGCAGATTTGAATGCCACTTTACAAACATAACTGGATTCCGCTACGTCCATTGCCTCAGAGTCGCCTGCGAGTGCAAAGAGCGTCATACAATGGAGCTGCCATTTGCCACAGCACAGCGCCAAATATGTTGGGCAACGCCTCGAGCCTCCTCTGCATTCGTAAGACAACTGTAAATGGCTTTACGTATGCAGCTTGGCATTGCTATTCAGTTTTGATTGCCAGCTGCATCGCTTCTGTTGCATTTTTCAATTTTGCCCAAGCAAATGATCGCGCGCGCATCGCGCACTAAACACAGCCCGCGCAGCAACCAATTGCAACTGGGTGGCAACGCTCGCGCACGAAGCAAGGCGCGCCCAGCCCTGGTTTAACTGCAGCAAAAAGACGAGATTCAAATTGAAATTGCGAAAATGTGTAAAAAAGTAGCTCGTGCAAAACTAAAAAATAATCTAAATTAAAAAATAAATAGCAATAAAAATAAAAGTTAAAACAAGGCAACAAATTATTAGCATACAAAATTAAATAAACAAATAAATATATAACAAACATAGAAGGAATAAATTTTGTGTTTTTTTTTATATTGAAATAAAAAAAATATATATTATATATAAGTATAAAATATATTATTAAGATTTTAATTATTTATTTTTTTTAAACAGGAACAAAAACGCAATAAAATAGAAATTATACAATATAATGCTTAAGGAATATACACACATTTCGATGCAAATAATCTAAATATATATACAAACATTTCAAATAGATTAAACAAATTTATTAACAAACAAATAGTGAGAGCCTAGCAGTCGACAATAACTGACTGCTCGATACCCGTTCACGGTCCCAACCAATGGGCTCTCTTTACACCGTGCGAACGAGCATTTGCATTAGAAATATTTGAGCTAGAGTTTGTTAAAAAATATGAATTACAAAACAATATATAAAATAGAAGGCACATAAATAATAAGTTTTAAAAACAATAATACTGTATGGATTATTCGAAGATCAAAGTGTACGGACTTGGCCCGCGCAGCAATTCAGACGACTCAATCGTAATCTGATTACAAATCGTAGCCCCACAGACATATATAGAGATACAGATATATACATATATACACAAATATACAGATGTCCATATATATACTAGGCGAAGCACTATCGACCCGATCATGGCTCGTACGCATTGTTCCGATGGGAGCGCTGCTTAGTTTTCGACTCTGGCTCCGGTTGCTCTACGTACGTGTAGTTGCGTGAGAGCAGCAGGAAGATCAGCAGATTGAGCAGCATTATGCTGGCGAAGAGCGCAAACTCAGCCGATTGGGTGCTGACGATCTTCACCTCCGCTATGATCACCACCATCATATTGCCAATGGCCACGGAGAGCAGCCAGCAGGCCTGCAGCACCGACTTCATGCTGCTCGGCGCCTGGGTAAACGAGAACTCCAGCCCCGTCACCGAGAACATGATCTCACCGGCTGTCATGACCACAATCTGTGGCAGCTGCCAGAGTACCGAGAGCGTTGTGGGAGGCACCACCTCCAGCATGTTGTACTCCTGCAGATGGGATGAAAGACACGATTACACTGTGCTACAAGTTGACTGCATGAATAGAAAGAAGATGGGGAGGGGAGGGGGTAGACTGCAGACGAGAGCTCAACTAGTTCCACGTTCGTTCACTTACATATCCATCGCGTGCATTGCCCTGAACCATGAGGCTGTAGAGTCCTCCCTTCTGGGCATCGAAGCTAGCGGCTCGCTTCCCATTGATGTCGACCTCGCCATAGCCGAGGGCAACTTCGTGCAGTGCCGAGAGATTGCCGATGTCCAGCTGGACGCTGTCCATGCTCGAGGCGGGCGCCCTCAGCCGAATGGGACCCTCTTCCGGGGGCGTGTTGATCAAAGTGCGCAGCAGCAGAGGTCGATTCAGGCGCTGCACAGTGCTCAAGCCGTCGGAGAATTCCCGAAGGCCGTCCTTGGTTAGGAAATAGCTGACTGCCTGGCCTGGCTGAAGGTGCAGACGTCCCTCAATATTCGGGCAGCGTTTACTCGTAGAGTTGGCCCTAAGACCGACCTCCATGGCCCGAGGCACGCGGAGCTCCAAATTGGACCACATAGACAGGGAATCGATGGAGTCGGCAACTGCCTCGTGCTCACTGATGAACTCATAGCGGCACGGCATTCCATTGTAGAGACGTAGGTGGACCATGTCGGGGAACGAGGGCCCAGCCTTGGGCTCCAGCTGCTCGAGACACAGCTCCACCGCCGCCGACAGAAAGAAGCCAATGGAGGCGAACAGCAGCCCAAGGCTGAGCTTCTGCAGCGGACGCTTGATGCCGATGCGCGCGAGCAGCGGATAGACGGCGCAGTCGAACAGTGGAATGAAGGCGAGGATAAGCAGCGGGTTGATCACCTGCATCTGGTCCGGCTTGATTTGGTAGCCAAGCACCGCGCCATCCATATGAGTGGCCTGGAAGGTCCAGCGCGAGCCCTGCTGGTCGGACAGGGCCCAGAAAACGGGGAAGGGCACATAGAGCAGCAGCACCTTGGTCAAGCACTTTGTATCGTACACCATCTGCTCTCCCACAAAGGGCGCTGCATAGTCGAGAAAGTGGGGCAGGGGATTCTCCTTGCGATTCACCCGCCAGCCCTTGTACGCGTTCGATAGGCACTGCGAAACGCCGAAGATCATGTTACCCGACGGCGGCTGCATCCTGTAGCGCATTCTGCCGGCCACGAAGATCCCCATCGAGATGAGCATCAGCACAGCGGGCACCCCGAATGCCAGCGAGTAGCAGTCCTCGTCCCCAAAGCATTGAACATCTGCGCGCAAAAGGGGAGTGACCGTGGTGGAGATCATGGAGCCCGCATTGATCGCAAAGTAAAACAGCGAGAAGAACTTGGCCAGCTCCGCGGCCTGATCTGGCAGCCGGAACTGATCGCCGCCGAAGGCCGACACGCAGGGCTTGATGCCGCCAGTGCCCACAGCAATCAGCAGGAGACCCACAATGGTGACAAATCTAGAAAAACAAGATAATTATCTATTCAGATCCACGATCTGGATGAGTATGAACAGTGAAATCGCCGTTAGCGAACAGCTTCATCAACACATCTGTTGTAATACTTTTCTGAATCAACTAGAGCACCTTTAGAGTACCTGAAGGCCCTCGTAGCAGCTTTAAATCACAAATTGTGTTAAAATATTGCGAAACAAGTGTGACACATCCGGAGCACCTTCCATACTCAAACTTCGAGCATGTGCCGAACAATATAGGCTAATTACTCCGTATGGTAAGATCTGGGATCATTAGAACAGAGTTGGCATCACAGATCATAGGTTCATCCGCCCTAGCGAGAATTCACTGTGCTTGCCTCGCTCATATTAGTGCCTGTATAGGTAGGCGAGTACTCACTTAACAGGCATCAACGGTACAGGTATGGCCCCAATGGCAACAATCATCGCGCCGAGACTATATACGACCGATAGGTACAATATTGTCTTGTACTTCCCCAGCCAGCCGTCCGCAATGAGAGCTCCAGCGATGGGGAAGACGTAGACGAGCATCGTGAATACGTGGAAGAGCACAGTCGCCGTCTCCTCGTTGTAGCCCAGTTTATGGGTAAGATAGAGCACCAGGATAGCTAGGAGGGGATAGACGGATCAGCACATAGAGGGGACAGTCATTCTCCGAGGATTCCCACTTACCACGCATGCCGTAATAGTTGAAGCGCTCACAGAACTCATTGCTAATGATGAATGCCACGGATGTCGGGTATTCCAGCTAGAAGAGAACAGATGCGTCGTTAGCTGACAAAGTCAAGTGAAAGGACTTGGAGAGTGATTTGTACTATAAATTATTGGATCCGTCATTATCTCACACTCAGCACATCAAATGGGAAAAGTGCTGCATCATAGCCCGCTGACTGGACAAATTTCCATCAATTGCGATTGCCGACAAAACACTTGTCTATATATAAATATCTATATGTGTGGCGTGCGTGGGTATCCAGCTGATAGATAGGCCTTGTTTATGTCTGCCAAGTCTGTTGGTTTAAGGGCATTCGAGCGTAATCTCGTCTCATTATGAGTGCTACGAAAGATAATGCTCATATACGTCCAAGTATGTGCACACATATATTGGTTTATATATAGCAATTGGAATTTCTTCACTCAATCTTGATTAGATTCGATATCGTAGAGTATCGCCTAGTCGAGCTCACACGAATTTGAAAAACGAAAGCCTTAACACAATGCAAATATTTGCGGATTTGTGTTTATCGTACTTGATACAGGGTATTCTAAGATCGCTGTTAGTGCCTAAATCTGCTATGATTCGAGAACAGATCCCTTAGCCGATATACAGGATATCGTCTTGTCCAGCTAGAGCAAAGATGCGTCAAAGTCTTTATTTAACAAAGATAATGTTAAACTAAGAGCAGACGTAGGTGAGGCACTAAAGTCCATAAGGTAGTTTTATTTCAAAGTACAGGGTGTCGCCTAGTCGAGCAGTAGACTACTATATGAGATACATATAAATATAGATAAGTAATTATGCATTCGCTTAATAGTACAACTGACCTATTGCGCTATAGCGATTGTTTGGGTGTGTCTATCTCCCTCTCTCTCTCTCTCTCTCTCTGCCTCTGTCTCCATCTCTCTCTCTCTGTCCCACTCTGTCTGACTTTTGTGTATTTCATTTTCGCTTTCAGCTCGTTTCGCATTTTATTGTGGCTTCTATCCGCATTTGCTATTAGTCAAGGTGAGCCGGCAAACGGGTTTGAGCCACCTGCCTCAAGTAGTAGGGCGAGACGTGAAGCAAATTTTAATTCACAAAACCGTTAAAGACAAAGTCAAGTATAGAGAACCATTGAGTAAGCTCTCTAAAGTAGGCTCTACCTATACCCCATATGAAATATAGGGTATTTTTTGCCACCAACCACTTGATCTTGGAGTGTGCAGTATCCAAGGCCGCAAGTTTGCTTATATATATATATATATATATTCTTAGCTGATTCCCAGAGGCATAAGTGGAATATAGTGGGTAAGTCACAGTGTTACAGGGTAATGTGCTTTGGTCAGGCAAGATCTATCTATATAGTAGTAGTTCGACACAACACAAGCATAGATAATTCTATTCTCGTTTGACACTAGCAAAGGCATAATGCAATTTGTATATGTAGAGACCTGGAGACACACACACACACACACACACACATACATACAATATATTTATATATTTCTTAGAGTAAATATTGGAATGATATCCAAGCGAGTCGTAACAGCGTATCGGAATTTCCCATCTCAACTGCGAGCTGACGATCTATAGATAATGCAGCCTTTCCTTCTCTTTTCCCTCACTCTCAGTCTCGCTCGCTCTCCTCTGCCCCCAGAAGTGTAAGGTGGCTCGACGAGCCGCTGATGATCAAATGACAATCATTATGCATAGGCAGTGTTACATAGCATTACGTATAGCTCTATCGCTACGATCGGCCTGCCAATGGGGATGCCTGAAGGTAGCCAACGAGTCTCTCTCTCACAGGTGTTTGTAGGAGACGTTCGAAACGTTCAGTTGCCGATTACGTGACGTCACATTCGCACGACGCTCATTCAGATTAGTGGGTAATTAAACCTGGCAATATGCAATGCAATATACTATACAAAAATATATGTCAGCTGTATTTTTAATTGTGGGATTGAAAGCAGCTAATTGCAGACCCGTTCAGGCACATCAATAATGAGAAATACATATATATATATATATATATGTATATATATATATATATATATATATATATATATATATATATATATATATACATATATACAAATCTGTACCCATAGGGTTGACTGGGTTGTTCAACTCGTTGGTTCGTTGGCAGCTGATGGCAAAAGTAGGTCGACGGCATCGGAAGACGGGTGTACCGCATGTTCATATCTACATACATACATATACATATACATATGTATATTGTTTTGATTCTATTTCGATTTCGCATTCGCTTTCGCTTGATTAATTTAATCAATGTGCGAGCAATAAAAGGATGATTGGCACACTCTCTAAATATATGTATGTATGTATAGCCAAGGTCAGCTCTTTTTAGTAGAGAATTGGGTCAATATAGGAGATCCTCTAAATAAGCGCCATTCTTGACCAGCACCAATAAAAGAGCGACGGAGAAAGATATTTATATCAATTGCAGATCATTTGGCCAACTTGAGCGAATCTCTGCTCTTCAATATATAGATGATTCTCTAGGAGATTATCTAGATTATATGAGAATCAATCAATTTCAACATTTTTATATCTATCACATAATAGAGCTTTACGTTACTTTACTCTGTTATACTGAACTGTGAGTCCTCCCATATGTCGACTGGTTTGCACTATCAATATTATATAGCCACACGATTTTGATTTTATATTATTTCCTCGAAATCTGTTTCTTCACTATGCTCTTAATATACATATGTACATGCATAAATATGTACACAAGCGTGTGACTGATACCTTATCAGAGAGATACCTCAGAACGAAGAAAGGGAGAGAAAACATAAACATATTGCATATTCATACGCACACAGGCATACATACATACATACATACATACATACATACATACATATAGAGAAGACTTAAAGATAACTGTTCTGACTTTGGCTATGCGCGTTACACTGCGCTAACAGTAACACGACATAGCTGTAAGACAACTTTGTCTCAACGGCTACCTAAATGCCCATACATATATACATGCATATATAGACACATATATATGTACATTTGTATGTGCATATGCGTGTGTGTGTATGGCCAAATGTTGTACACAATCTCTGCTTGCCAACTTGTAAATGTACATATTTGTAAGTATACGTATGCCTGTGTGTGTAATAAATGCTGCGTGTGTGCGTGTGCGTGTGCGTGTGCTTGTACTTTCTCGATCGCCAGTTGAAAGTGACAATAAACTGACGCAGGCGTCGCAGTCGACGCAGTCAGTTGATGCTGTCTTTGCTGCTTCTTTGACTGATTTCTTTTCATTTCAAGTTTAGGGCTCGCTGACTGTAACTTGTGCATGTGGCTGTGTGTGTGTGTTGGCAATTAGCCAGGTAGTTTTTTATTACTTGAATATGTACATGCTCACACATACACACACATGCATACATATATGTATGTACACATGTATGTCTGTGCAATCGAGCGCCATAATTGTGTAATGCAACGGTAAATTAGGCTCACCTCTTGCTCTTTCTCTGCCGCTTGTTGCTTCTCACTAATTGCCAACTCCTTTGATTTGCTATTGGCAGCAGCCTTTGCTGCTTCAACGTCTGTTGCTTTCATTATTTGTTGCTGTACAGTAAACAGTACAAAACAAACACACACTTACATACACACACACACACACACAAATCGAACAAAAGGCTCAGCTCAAGTTCAATTTACGGCTTGGAATTTAATCAACTACCGAAAAACGCACGCGCGAACTTGCAATATTTTTTAGCAGGTGCTGCCAGCGGCCGCAGCGCAGTCACGTTTGCGCACAAAACGAACAACGAAGAGGCAGAAGAAGCAGAGACAGACACAAAAAGACGCATACGCAGGCGCAGGCGTAGGCGGCGACGGCGACGTCACTGCGAGGGCGAATATACTTAAATGAAGCGCAAGTCAAGTGTAATCTGCGCTTTTAAGCGATAATTCGGCAGACATCCTAACCCAAAAAAAAAAGAGAAATAAATAAATAATACGTAACAAGAAATGAACAGCTACAAAGAATAAGCGTCAAATGAGAATTGAAAATAAACAGCAAGCAGAGTATTTAGATGAGGGGGTGGGGACAATAGGCACGAGAGCTACGTACGTGTGTATGTGTGTATGTGCATTGCAATGCCATTTAACTAACATTGCGCTCTCGCGCTTACTCTCGCTCTCGCTCTCGGTCTACCGCTCTTTTGTTAGTTTAGCTTACTGCTTAGTGCAGCGCAGCGCAGTCGTCGCCGACGCCGTCAACGTCAGCGCATCGGCGGCGACTACCTCATTCCTCTCAAGTTCAATGCTTACAACAGTTAAATACGAATTTACATGTTTGCATCAGTGCTGCCAGCTACTGAAGATATTGTATTGTGGGTGAATATAGGCTAAAAGTGGCTAAAATGTCAAACATGCTGGAACAGCGGCTAGAAATTAGAAATTATCATTTTTTTTTGCTCGCCAATAATAATCCGACTAAATATGTGAACGCAGTTGAGCAATACTTCGTTCGTTCCCCCTAACAACAATATGACCTTAATAATATATTAGAAACAGGCTATATGGAATTACCCACAAATTGGCTAAACTGGCAACACTGCTTTCCATATCTGTATTTGTCTCAGCTTCTCCTCTTCCTCGGCCGCAGCTGTAGCGCAGCAATCTCAGCTAAGCGGTAAATTATTGGTGCACATGTGAAGCGCAATTGGTGCTTCGCGTAAGTCTAGCCAGCAAACGATGAAGAGGAGAAAGAACACACAACGTTAACTCAGCTATGAGGACTTTTAAATACCCTTTTGACAGATCCCATTTATATTTATTTACTTTTTATTTATATATATATATATATATATATATATATATATATATATAGGCGGTATCTCTATATATAGATAAATAAATAAATAAGTAAATAAATATATATGTATATGTATATGTATATGTATATATCATATGATGTGCTAGTTCTTCCAGATGTACTAGTCTATATTTTAGCTCTTACCCTCGATTCAGATTTCTTCTCGTTGTTATGCTCCAGACAGTCTGACTCGTCCTTCGAAAGCGACTCACTGGTACCGAATTGCGAATCATAGAAGCGGATGCGAGCGTTGTTAACGCCGGTACTGTCATCCCCGGCAAAAGAACGTAATGAAACTAGCGAAAGAGAGAGAGAGAGAGTGACAGAGAGACAAAGAGACAGAGGCAGGGAATAGGGCGACATTAATTGAGAGATATAAATATGTTCACATACCCACTTCACTATCCGAATGGAAGTAACAGCCAGCGTAGTCGCTCGACAGTGAGCTCAAATTCAAATTCAGATCCTCACCAAGCTTCCGAAACATTTAAAAACATGGAAGCCAAATATATGAAATTGTTGATAGGAGACTCGAAGTTATGCGATTTCCCTTGACACATGAATGGGCGGCGTTCGTGTACAGAGTACATATGTCTGCAGTTGGATCGGCTGGAAAGCCGATTCCTCTCCAATCTAGTCAGAGGGCGACTTAGAGAAAATTCCCATTTTTGTTTTACTTGTGGCTAACTGAGCACATTTCTCTATGGAGAGATTGACAGGCGCCTCGTGACTAGCTCTGACAATATTTGTGTTTCTGTTTTTCGTAAATCCTTTGCAAGAATTTGAGCAGCTAGCCGGAGCTGTAGGCACATGAAATAATAGCCCTTTACTTGTATATTAACCCTTTACTTAGGGAAACTCCCATCACAGTTAGTTTATGAGTTTTGGACTCGTTTACTTTTCAGCTAATCTAAAAAAACATTTGGTTTATGACCAAGTTTTTTAGCTTGCCAGAGGAGTGTGCAGCTCTCAAGTGGATGATCTATAAAGTCAGCAACTATACTTGGAATATTATTTGTAATATATCATCACCATATATATATATTAGTATATATATATATATGTATATTGAAGTCTAATCAGAGATTACCTTTGTTTCCGTTTCACAACAAAGAAATATATTTATATTTTCTATTGCCAACTTGAAGACATTGCCTAACGATTCAATATATACATATATAACTGAAATATATATATATATATAACTGAAACTTGTAATTGTAAAGTTTGCTTAATACAAACTTCTGACTCAATCCATTCATAATGCGACGCTAATATGTATATGTAGATATATACGTTTCTGAAGTTCATAAATCGTCTAAGCAATAACAACCCATAATTCAGTCATACACAGCCATTTTTACGATATATGTACACATATAGAAATATATAGATCGGAGTGTGTATAAAGTATTATATGGTTAATCGCAAATATGTCCCTGGTACAGTTATCCGCTTATCACTTATCACTTATCAATTATCAGACATCAGTCATCAGCCATCAGCTATAAAGTCTAATCTATCGCTTATCGCTTATCGCTTATCGCTTGTCGCCGGAACGATTAAGCATATAAAACAATGTCGCTCTGAATTACTCCAAGTCAGCTCTATCCATAGATTAGGACATTGGAATAGACTTTGCTTGGGAACAACTTTGGACGCCCATCTTAAAGCTGCGAATATAGAAAAACGATTATACTTATAGAACTGAGTAGTACCAGTAATATCAGTGGTGATAACATATTGTAAACTTAATACAAATAGGGAATCAAGCTTGATAGGGTTATTTAGTATTAATCGATAAGGCGAAATTACCAACTGGGTGAGTTGCAATTAAATAGAGGTCAATATTTTCGTTCAACTGGGAACTAAGCTGACTCGCTCACACTACCGAAACACCTGAAATGATTATCGACCTACTTGAAATTTAAGTAGGTCAAGCTAATCCAGCTGCAATAATTTCATTTCTAGAACTAAACATGTGGAAGTTGAGAGTTTGTAGCCCCGAAGTGAGAACCTCGAGGGGCAGAGGGAGATTGGACGAGTTTTGCATAATTGAATATACTCTCATTGCACTTTGTGAACAAGTATTGCATAGCAGAGTGCTGACTAGGCGGATAACTATGCGAACAAGTAGCTAGGCAGAGGTATGCAGGCCGGTGGTAATTGAAAAGTATCTTGTAGATACGCCTAAAGTCCCGAAACGTTACCTAACCAGACGCTGCGCAGATAAGAAATGAATTGGCAGAAACAAACAGAAGAAAGCAAACCGCTTAATTAAAGTTTGTCAGATAAGGCGCTGCTATCGAATGCGAATGTGCTGTAGAAGTCTTCAGATACAGCTGTATATATGGGCCATATATACAGCTATTCTCTATGTAGATCGCTTCGATCACTCGCTCATTAAGGCGAAGGACGCGCGCACGCGTTCGCTGCTCGTAAATACTTCAGCTGCGCCGATATTCCAATAAGACGATAAGCTGATAACCTGATAGACCGATATGCGCTTAGTTAACGGTTTACTGTATCGGCGTCGATGGCGACAGCGACTGAATGACTTTGACTTCGGCTTCGCTTGCGCAGGACTCGCGAACGGCCGGAGTCGGCGTCAAACTCAATGAACGGAACGCAACTGCAGTGAAATCTAATCAGAGGCCTTCGCCTTTGATGCAACAGGAATCGTGTGCAGTTGCAGTCGACGCACACGCAAGGAATTCGTGCAGTCGCTGTCGCTGCCACCGTCATCGCTCGTCATCGAAGTTGCAATCGAAATCGAAAGGCACGTGCGCAGTCGCTGTCGCTGTCGCACTCGCACTCACGCTCAGTCACTGACGCCGTCGCCGTCGCGTCGCTGCTTCATGTCTGAGTCGAATTCGAATTAGTTCGACAACACTAATGCCGCTGCCGCTGCCGCTGCCGCTGCCGCTGCTGGCAGCGACAATGACGGATTCTTGAGTTGACTTACGCGCTTCGGACATCATTCAGTCAGTCAGTTGAATGCCGTTGGCGGACTTGGATGCGTGTCGAGCAATCGCGGTTCCATCGTCTTTTTGTGTTCACTGCACGTTCTCAGTGTTTAACTGAAATTTTACTGTTGTCGTTTCTCTGTTAAATGTTTATGACGTGAGTGTTACCCATTACGACTATAATCACGAATCGTGCAACTCAGATATATTCATTGACTTTTTGTTTACATCTTGAATGCAATATAATTATTTTCCTTTTTTGTTTTATATTATATTTTTGCCACTTTCTGTGTTTTTTATTTGTGTCTCTGAACTTTACGTGCGAATTAAAATAATAATGGAATTCAGAAAATATTGAAAGCTTATTTCGATTTTGCAGTTAAATTTTTATGTGTTTGTTTTTGTTTTTGCTTTTTTTTTGTGTTTTTATCCTTGTAACTTTACGAAATCGTTTCTGATTTCTCTTCTCTCTTTTCGATTCCAAGTGTCGCATAACGGATATAAAGTGATAACAACCCAACAGCGAGATGACGGAAAATGAAAATGGTAATGCTTTAATTATATTCTTTCTAGTGTACCTTTAAATATACATATATAATTTATAAGAAGTCTGGAGAGTAAATTATCAAGGGGTTATATAAAAGGATTCCCCTGTAGGGCCTGTAGGGAAATAATACAATTTGGGGAACAGAAATATGCATGGAACTCCTCACTCTTAGCGGGCAGGTCTCTGCGTTGACTTGGAGCAAAAAATACCGAACTGGGAGAAGTCAGTCTACATTAAGATTTTTAGAAATCTACATACATACTAGATAAATCAGATAAAAATGTTGAAAATATCTAGCCCAGGGTGTATATAATAGTGTGACACAAATATTTACGTATATGCCGGCGAGCTCTACTTCTTCGTTGGCTCTATCCGAATTATTGTCAACTTAGACTCTTGGGGTATTGCTGCAATAAATAACCTTTACACATGTCCACAGATAGCTTTATCTCGCATAATTGGCGATTAGGCATTAGTACTTCACCTCTTCGATTCTTCCAAGAATACCCGGTAGAGGCGCGTGTACTAAATCCTAGTTGAGCCAATCTTATCGGGTTGATAAGCTCTTGAGTGTTCGTTCGTCATGGCAATCTGTAGCGCGGCTTCACTGTACTCATTGAGCGAATGCCATTATTAATGGGTTGATGTACGGGTGTATACATCTCGATAAATGTATAAATAAATATATCTATCAATCAGTCAATCATGATTGCCATTGGATTCACTTCTTGCAAGAGCAAGTCATTTGTCATCATTCTATTCCAGATTGATGAGGAACTTCACTTGCATCGTGATTGATGCTAATCTCGTCAATCATGATTGATGCCCTGCTTGCCAGTCATTCAAGCTTGCGACTCAATCAAGCCTGAGCCATCAAGCCTATATCATCTTGTAATGGCCATAAGCAGTCAATCAATCAAGCATGCAACGTGTAGAAAACTTGTTCAAATAAAGCGTTCCATATATAGTATACTTCAGATAGACTTTGACTAGATTTAATTGGCTGCATGACTAATTGGCGGCAGCCCAAGTTGACTGACTGACTATGCATCTGGATGCTGTGCGAGTCGGGGCTATTGTTGTTGCACACTACCTGTTGGTCGGTAATTGCGGTTTTTGGCACCACTAATCAAAAGAGAAGAAGAAGAAGAAGAGGGGGGGGGAGAGGGGATTGAAAAAGAGAAAGGAAAATGCAAGACCGGATAATAAGAATAATAAGAAGCAGGAGGCAGAGGAATAAGAAAAGAAGCTAAAAGCCGATGGATACGAATAAAAGGCGAAGAAGAATTGAAGAGTGAGAGTCGATGTAAGCAAAATGAGAGACAGGATGAAGAAATATCAGAAGACAAGAAGAAGACGAAGAGATCAGAAATGAGAAAAGGAAACAATGAGTAGAGGAGAAATTGATAAAGGGCATAGAACAGAACCCAGGTGAGAAGAAACAAATGAAAGGTACCAAGAAGAAGAAGAAGGTGCATCAGAAGAGAATAGAAAGTAAAACAGCAGAAGAGAAGATAACAGAGATAAAAGAGCAGAGCAACAGGATAGGACACAAGAAGATATGAAAAGATAAGCAGATAGACAAGAAAGAAAAACGAGCGAAGGAGTCGAAAAGGAATAGGAGAGAACACAAGGCACATAAGGAACTAGAGAAACGCAGTCAAGGAGCGAGTTCGGCTCGTGGGAAAATTCAGGCCGCTACGAAGATATAGCGCAGCCTAGCAATAGGGCTATCGTAGGACCCATAAAATGTGGGCCATATTGAACAAAGGCTTATCAATGAGAAGTGGGCTTAATCGCTTGTAAATCAGTTTGGCGCTGTGCACAAAACAAACTCCATTGTGTAGCTGATAGCGCGAAGGTAGCTATAAAGATGATAAGCCGAATCGAATCTATATGGAGCTGTTCCCACAATTTACGACTCTCGGCTCGCGACTTTATCAAGTGGTAATCACACAGCGTTCCCTGTTACACATGTCCATCCGAAGCGTATTACCTGGTACCCGTACACGTTCGCCCATTTCCCCTTATCGCACTACCAAGAAATGACCCATGACTAAGCTTAATAATTTTTCCAATTAAATGCAAGGAGCAAGTACAGCGAACACTGCCTCAGCGTACAGTAAACATTCAACTAACAAAAAGCTCGACCTTAAGGGTCGTGTACAGTGGAACAGCTGTAGCTCCAATGTGTTAGCCCTAGATGTATCAGAATATCAGAATATCTCTTTAGCTCTTATAAACTGTTATACAGTGAACTCTCGTTTAACGAACAATATTAAGATATAGATATATATCTACCTCATTGTTTTCTTCAAATGGTAATCATGTAGTCTAAACACAAGCTAAAAACTGGTTAACAAGATTTACAATTGAAATAAAGGTGGCAAAATCAGCTGCTAAAAGGTAAACCTCAATTGAAGCGAGCCACTCAAAGAAAAAACAACTTTAGATAACGAAATTTATATATACATATATATATAGAGAGAAAGACAGAGCGAGATCGAGAGAGTAAAATTTGGTGGAATGAATAAATGAAGCTATAAATACATCAGCCCTAGCTATGAATCAAAAACTTTTAATCAACTCAAAAGATCTCAAGAGCAAGCAGAGTGTGAGCAAGGTATTAGCATGGGCAATGCTTGACTACAAGATACCCTAAGCACGCCAAGACTGCGATTTTCAGGTAGATAAACAGACAAACTTAAGGACGACGAAGCTCAGAGATCATGATTCTTTTCAATATCTGCTTCATGTCAATGAAAGAAGGTTCATTCGCTATGGAACCCATGAATGAATCTGTGAATGAGAGTGCCGTGCAATCAGAGCTATCGGCAAGCGATACTTATCGATAATTGAGCCGTTGAATGAACAATAGACGACATTGAACAATTCGCACAAATTTGTTTTGCTAGTTCCCCCCGACCCGACTCGGCTTGAATCAAATCAAATCGAAACTTCAAATAGTCGCCGCCAAGCGATACCTGACTTTGATAAGCGATACGATACGAGGGGCGACAAAACAGTGGGCGGGATGCCAACAAAAATAGAAATTAGGAGCAAGTCACGTCGAGTACAAGGCAATTCATGCATTTGATATGAGCGAATTCCTCGACTTGCGCGACTTTTACGGCGGGAATGTCCGTCATAAATGTTTATCGAGTCCATGCGATTATCGAATGATCGACTAATCGCATTCCGCTTTATTGAATGGGAACCGAGCCGGCCTGGCTCTCAGCTGATAGCCAATGTCAAGTCAAGCAATGCTTTTTGAATGGGCAATCAATTGCCTCGACTTCCCCCTCCCCGTCACTGAGCGCCTCGAAGACTCAACGCGCAGCTGACAGATGTGTAGCTCACATAGCAATAGCGATTCCTTCCTTCTCCGACAGCTCAGCACCCAACCTAACTGAGAGGACTGCGAGCATTAGAATTAGGCTTCAGCTGATCCAGTTCTCTGCCACGACCCTTAGCTCTATTGCTTCAGATTTGTAGCTTTGGTTGAATGCAAATCCCGCTTAGCTGACTGTATTGGAGGGAAAACAGCTTCTTGCATTACGCTCTTCGACTCTCCTCCCGCTCACTTCGCCAGTTTCACTCAATCGAGTCCCACTTACGGTCAGAGAGGAAACCACCTCGTCGATTAGCCCGCATCGACTCTGCTCCCGCCCATTGCCTTGACTAACAGCTGAGCGCTGTGACAGCTAATGCATCTTAGCATTAGGATTTGGTTCCATTCAACTCTTCATAATCGCATTCAGAGGCATATCCATTTACGATGTTTGACAAGCGGACAGTTGAGACTAGCGGACGCATTATCTGTATGGCCTGGAGCACGTATTTGGACTCCCCTTTGGCGATAAATGACTCTCTGTTTGGCTAATGCTTGGAAATTTATGCCCTGTGCATGATTCCATATTTGACTTGGCTTTGGGCCGATAAAGTGTGCCTGATCTGTGCCAGAGAAGCTCTGCTACTGCCAGTCGCAATGGCATCGCCGCCAGAGATAGTCCCGCTTCTTGGTGACATTCCATTGACTTCTTCAATTGGCTATCTGACTGAGCTAATTTCCTCTCTCCCCCTCTTCCTTTACAGATATCAAGCCCGCTGAGGCATCATTCACAGCCGAGTCGAAGGCCGAATCAGTCCAAGAGTCTCCAGCTCCCACTGCTGAGTCGGGCGTAGAGCCAGCGAGCAATGGCAGGGCTCTGGCAGAGCTCGACCGCAAGGCGAATATCATCGAGTCAGAGCCCAGCAATAACTTCAACAATGTTGCTGAGGCGGAGGGCCAGCAGAAGGTAAGCACAGGCAAAGAGCGGACGCCTAACGAGGCCTAAACCGATCCTTTTGACTCTTTGCAGAAACTGCCCTATCCCAAGTCCGTCTTCTTCATCATCAGCAACGAGTTCTGCGAGCGCTTCAACTATTACGGCATGCGCAGTAAGTAGCTAACGAAACTCCCTAAATCTCCGTGACTTCCGTATCTCATGTAGGAAATTCATGAGTCGTTATTTTTCATAATCATTTAAAGCTTTCAAGTTTTCATCACTTTTCCCGTTTCCACGAGACTTCTCAGATAAATCCTGCTAATCCCTGTTATTATTTCCGTCCCATCCGCAGCTGTCCTAGTGCTCTATTTGAGTAGACAGCTGGGCTACTCGGACGACACGGCAACTGTGGTATTCCACGTGTTCACAATGTTCGTCTACTTCCTGTGCATATTCGGCGCTATCATTTCGGACTCATGGCTGGGCAAATTCAAGACAATTTTGTACTTATCGCTGGTTTATATTTGTGGATCGGTGCTGCTGACTCTGGGCGCGATTGGACCTTTGAGCTTGCCGGTGGAAACGTTTACGATATTGGGCCTAGCACTGATAGCGCTTGGATCGGGTGGCATAAAGCCGTGTGTCTCGGCCTTTGGCGGGGATCAGTTCAAGGTGCCGGAGCAGCTGAAGCAAATCACTTCGTTCTTCTCGCTCTTCTACTTCTCCATCAATGCGGGCTCGCTCATCTCGACGACTGTGACGCCGATCTTGCGAGAGGATGTGCACTGCTTCGATGACATCAATTGCTATCCATTGGCCTTCGGAGTGCCCGCCGTCCTCATGATCGTCTCGGTGCTCATCTTTGTCCTCGGTCGTCCACTCTACAAGATCAAGCCGCCAGCTGGCAACATGGTGGTTCTGGTGAGCAGCACGATCTGGACAGCCATCACAACGAAATGCAAGGAGAAGAAGACAAACCCGCGCGAGCATTGGCTGGATTATGCGGACAAGAAGTTCGATCGCAGAATGATCGAGGACGTCAAGGTGCTCATGCGTGTGCTCTTCCTCTATCTGCCGCTGCCCGTCTTCTGGGCACTGTTCGATCAGCAGGGCTCGCGCTGGACCTTCCAGGCGACACGCATGGATGGCGACATGGGCTCCTGGGATCTCAAGCCGGATCAATTGCAAGTGCTCAACCCATTGCTCATTCTCATCTTCATTCCCCTATACGACGTCGCCTTCTACCCGGCTTTGCGTCTGATCGGCATACGTCGTCCATTGCAAAAGCTGACCATGGGCGGAATTCTAGCTGGCATTGCCTTCATCATTTCTGGCGTTGTCGAGCTCAATCTGGAGGTAAGTTTCCTCTACCCCTTTGATAGCTGTTGCACCTTGCTCTATCTACAACTCTCTCTCTCTCTCTCTCTCTCTCCCTCTACCCCTCTTGTTGTCTCTCTGTCGCTCTCCATTGTGCTCTCGTTCTCCATGTTCTGTTTTGTCCACCTAGAAAACCTATCCCCAATTACCTTACGGCCAGAATGTGCAGCTGCGCATCTTCAATCCAGAGAGCTGCGCTTACACTTTCAAAACGAACCTTGAATCCCCGGCCTCCTTGAATTTGGAGCCGTATAGCATGCAGGTGGAGAAGCACATCTATGTGAAAGACAAATTTGAGCTAGAATATGAGATCATCAGCACGGATCCCGCTTGCCCAGAATACAAGGCTGGCAAACAGGTGCTCACGGAAAACGCAGCCTGGTCGCTGTTCCTCAATAAGCTCAATGAAACGGTGCCCGACTCCGACTCCTTCTGGCTGAAGGATTACGTCAACAAGCCCACGGACAGCTACCCCCTGATCCGCACTCTCGCCAAGGTACAACAGCAGCGGCGCATCGTTTGGAAGAGCAACAAGGAGCAGTACGAGTACAATGCGAATGAGACGAATCTGGTGCGTGTCGCCTCTGGCGACTACACCGTCTCCATTGACAACCAGCTAGTCGGCCAGTTCAGCGTTCGCACAGGCGGTGTTTACACTCTGCTCGTCAATGAACTCAATAACGACTATGTCCACAAGCTGATTGAGGTGACGGAGCCCAACTCGATGAACATACTCTGGCTGATACCGCAATACGTGGTCATGACCTTGGGCGAGGTCATGTTCTCTGTGACAGGGCTGGAGTTCTCCTATGCCCAGGCGCCGCCCAGCATGAAGTCTGTGCTGCAGGCCTGCTGGCTGCTGACCGTGGCCTTCGGCAACGTCATCGTCGTGATCATCGCGGAGGCGGCACTCTTTGACTCGCAGGCCAGCGAGTTCTTCCTGTTCGCCGGTCTCATGTTCGCCGACATGCTGCTCTTCATGTTCATGGCCTACAACTACAAGCCAAATGATCCAAACAAGAGCGAAGAGGTCGAGCCCTTGACCAACGGCGAGAGTCGCGATATACCACCCCTCGACATGGGCATCGATAACAAGGCCCAAAGCATTAATGAGTAGAGCCCCCCGCTTCCCTTGTTTTGTATTATATAAAGCTCTACCCCCAATGCCATCCCCCACCCTCATCCCCAGTTTCCCACCTCACTCCCTTCCTATTGTAATTCCTATAAGTATATACATATATATATATATATATTTTTAATTTGTGGTTTTACAATGTAAGTGTGGAGCTCGACGGCTTTATAGATCGTCGAGCGTTTGTTGAATATGACAAGACATAGTACGCTTTAAATTAAACTAATCTAATTAAATAAATACGAAATTATAATCATAACTGTGTGCTCGTCTCTTTATCTCTCTTCCTCTTGAGAGGGAGGCTTGATTTGTCTTGCTTCTTATCTTATCCTCGCCTTCACCTCTGCCTCGACTCCCTTCCTTCTTCCAACGCTCCTATCTCCTAAGCCTCTTTCCTTTCCCTATCTGCACTGGCACTGTATGCAGTTCGATTTGATTTGAAGGCATCTTCAACTCATTCTTGGAGCAGTTGCATCCTATCTTCGAGAAGATCCCTCGATAGATAGGTTTGCTCCTTGTGCTTAAGGTAAGTTGAAGTCTTGAACAGATTCGAGTTTCTAGATCTTCAGAGCAATAAAACAAGCTACAGACTAGACTTGTCAAAGTATTATTGACGTGTTTTCGAGACACCTTCAAGTCTTAGGGGCTAACTCTATGTACAAGTATACAACAGTATAAGACTCCTGGTCTTGGTGTCGCCCACACTGTAGACAGCTCGATCTTTACAGCGCACATATCCGACTCTACCGGATGCTGGCAGCACGCAGCTGCGCATTCTGAGCGGCATACCCGACTGCGATTACAGGGTGCTCAGCAACCTGCCAGATGAGCAGGGCACTCTAACGCTGTATGGCATCGACTTCTACTCGAGCGGAAGTCTGGCCACAAGCAATGGAAGCTTTACGCTGGTCTACAGCATTGAGCGAATAACGAAAGGTGAGTGGGAGGAGGCGGGCGAGCCCAGAGGGCGGTGCAGGAGTAACGCCCTTGCATTGCAGGCTGTCCAGATGTGGAGGGTGGCACGCAGCTTCTCTTGGAGGCAACGGCTCATACCCTGTTCCTGCGCTCCGAGCACACGGTATCGAAGCTCTGGTACGTGGATGACCTGCAGAAGTCGAACAAGTCGAAAGCTCTAGTCCGCACCTTGGCCAACATGCCAGCCGGCAATCGAATCGTTTGGCAGGATGTGCGCAGCGGGAACACGGCTCTGGAGCTGCAGGCGCGCAACTACGACCTGCACGAACTGAACACCATCGAGTACCAGGTGCTCATAGGTGAACAGCTGATCCATCAGCAGCTGCTGCGGCCTGGCGGCGTCTATGCCTTGGTCATAGGTCCGGCCAGCAACGGGGTTTACGCCTCGCGCATGTTCGAGCTAACTGAGCCCAATTCCATGAGCATGCTCTGGCTGATACCGCAGTATGTGGTCATGAGCTTGGGCGAGGTCATGTTCTCCGTGACGGGCCTCGAGTTCTCCTACTCCCAGGCGCCACCGAGTCTCAAGTCCTTGCTGCAGGCCTGTTGGCTGCTGACCGTGGCCTTTGGCAATGTCATCGTCGTGATCATCGCCGAGCTCAAGTTCTTTGAATCGCAGGCCAACGAGTTTTTCCTGTTCGCCGGCCTCATGTTTCTGGATATGCTGATTTTCATGTGGTTCGCCTTCTACTACGTTAGCTACGACGAGGTCGCAGCGATGCACCAAAGGAAACTGATCAAGAAGAGACATTAAAAAGGCATTGAAATATTGTATGGTTCACAAATATCAATTATTGTATTAATAAATGTTGTCGGAATAAATATTGCGATTCGAAAAAGCATTCCCACACGCGCCTAATTTAAACGTCATCAACATTCAGTGTGACCAGCGCGTGCAATACTACAAATAACACAATTATATGCAATTAAAATATTGTATTGAAAAAATACAACAATAATATAAATTATTGAGGGCATCTCAAAAATCAGAAACGTTTTTTATATAATCTGTTAAAGAATATTTAATTAAATTTGGCACTTGTTGAATATGAAATATAAATTTACCGCCAGTTGTGTGTGCCCATAGCTTGCTAATGCTGAAATCTATGGTCGACATTTTTAAAATAACGTATAGCTAACTTAATAAAATCTCTAAAAAGATGTAAACAATATATTTTACTTTATAAAGAACTACTGCTGTAACCAGGGCTGCACAAGAGACCTGCGCACTGCCAACTATTTGCTAGCGTTGCCAATAGTCGTCAGCAGAAAGTTGGCAGCTCCGCCTAGTCATTTGACATATGGCATTTTTAGCGCTTTTTCGCCGTTGTCTAATAAAAAAATACGAACAAGAAGAAGAACAGTCTGCTGCAATCATATGACTTGTCGATCGATAGAGAAAAATAAAGGTTGAATTTTCGTCGTGCGCTGCTACGTGTTGGTTTAAAAAAGCGTTTGCAACAGTTTTAACAAACACTTGCCAGCCCCAAAACAGCCGAACGGAGTGCATCCTCCCAGCCAAGCCAAGCTAAGCGAATTCCAGCGAATTTCCAATCTTTTCTCTGTCTCTGTCGCTCTCGCTCGTTCTGCCATCCCCATTTTTTCTGCATTATGGACAGCTCGGGATTCATGTTCAACGTAGACAATGGCTACCTGGAGGGCCTCTGTCGCGGCTTCAAGTGCGGCATACTCAAGCAGGCCGACTATCTCAACCTGGTCCAATGCGAGACGCTGGAAGGTGAGTGCAACAACTTCCATTTAATGGCCTCCATTTCCAATACGCCCGCCCCAGTCACATGACGAGCTATCAGTCACACATACATACGTACGTACGCATGCATATGCGTGTGTGTGTGTTTGTGTATAAGCTTGCCTTGTGATTTGTTGTCATAATACATACCCTGTAATATAATTGCGCTAGCAGCATATTAACTATGCGAAATAGCTTATGCACAATTGTGAATTATACAAATGTGAGTATAGTTAGATCGGATTTATATGTACAGTTTGTATACATTATACATTAATTCATTTCTTTCAGTCACAGTCGCTTGTGCTTACAGTTTGAGAGTCACGCGCTTTGCTACCTGTTGACTAATTGAGCAGATAGAAAAGACAGAGAGAGAGAGAGAGAGTGAGGGGAAGACAACAGTTTTGTGCTGACTGAAGTCAATAACTTATACATCAGCTATTGCTGTATATACATATATATGTATGATTTCGTATCACAGTTGCAGAGCAGCAGTTTCCCTAATATCGCTTGAATCGTCAAATAGGCCTCAGATGCTCGTCTTCAATATACAGTTTGGGAATATTCCCATTTTTGCCAAGTGTGTGCCAGGTTGAATAGGCAAAGCTCGAGATTCGCAAGAGTCAACCACATATAATTCAATATTTCGGATACCGTAACCCATAGCAGCAAAGCTCACTTCTGGCATATCTCTCCTTGTTACAGATCTAAAGCTGCATCTCCAGGGCACGGACTACGGCACCTTCCTGGCCAATGAGCCCTCGCCGCTGTCGGTGTCGGTGATTGACGACAAGCTGCGCGAGAAGCTGGTCATTGAGTTCCAGCATATGCGCAACCACGCTGTGGAGCCGCTGTCCAACTTCCTCGACTTCATCACGTATGGCTATATGATTGACAACATCATATTGTTGATCACGGGCACACTCCACCAGCGCCCCATCTCGGAGCTGATACCCAAGTGTCATCCGTTGGGCAGCTTCGAGCAGATGGAGGCTATCCATGTGGCCTCAACGCCCGCCGAACTCTACAATGCGGTTCTGGTGGACACGCCTCTGGCTCCGTTCTTTGTGGACTGCATTTCGGAACAGGATCTGGATGAGATGAACATTGAGATCATTCGTAACACCCTGTACAAGGCATATCTGGAGGCATTCTACAACTTCTGCAAGAACATGGGCGGCTCCACGGCCGATGTCATGTGCGAGATCCTAGCGGTAAGTCTGGCCAGCTCGCTTCTCTATACCCATCTCCACCTTCCTCTCTATCTATGTCTATGTCTGTTATTTTCAGTTCGAGGCCGATCGCCGTGCCATCATCATTACGATCAACTCCTTCGGCACGGAACTCTCGAAGGACGATCGGGCCAAGCTCTATCCGAACTGTGGCAAGATGTATCCCGATGGCCTCGCCGCCTTGGCAAGGGCCGACGACTATGAGCAGGTGAAAACTGTCGCCGAGTATTATGCGGAGTACGCAGCTCTATTCGATGGCTCCGGCAACAATCCCGGAGACAAGACGCTCGAGGATAAGTTCTTCGAGCACGAGGTCAAGCTGAATGTGTTCGCATTCTTGCAACAGTTCCACTTTGGTGTCTTCTACGCGTATCTGAAGCTCAAGGAGCAGGAGTGCCGCAACATCGTCTGGATCGCCGAGTGCGTTGCCCAGAAGCATCGCGCCAAGATCGACAACTATATACCCATATTCTAAGCCGATCTGCACAACTGAAACAATAACAAAAAAAAAAAAACAAATCTTAATTTCCTAATGCAATATTTTGTGCTCTACAAATTTTTTTTTTTTTTTTTTGTGTTTCTCTGTTATCCAATTGTTAATGTCTATATATATTATATATGTATATGTATATGTATCTTCTTGTTTACGAGTATTATTCCAAGATCGAGCACCATCTGTTCTATATGTCAGGCCGATCTACACAATTGTTAATGTTCAGATTATGTCTATATGTACATGTATATATATACATATATATATATATCATGATCATGTACTATATACACATGTATATATACAAATACATATGTGTCTAGATGTATTCTTATTTCCGAGTATTATTCCAATAGGTCTATGCCATCAGGCCCAAACTATGATGTCCTCCTGAGCAGCTCCGCGGCACATAAGTTCCACTTGGCCCGATTCCCATTCCCATTCCGAATTGTTATATATATCTACATGCATACATACATATATATATATATATATCATATATTGTGAAAATAAATCTGTTTTAGTATTCATAAAATATATTAATAATAATTCTAAAATCTTATTCATCATTTCAAAATGGGCAAATGTTCCGAAACAACGGGAGTTACTTCATATACGTATCATCTATATAAAGAGGACTTAGGCCATATGTGTATGTACATATGTATATAGTGTCGTTTCTATTTACTGATGATCAATGCTCCAACATTGACTTGATATGGCTGAGCTACGTTTGAGTGTTCTTATATATCTATGTGTATGTATGTATGTATGTATGTGTCAGATGCCATGGGCTATTCGGTTGAATAAAGGGTATTCAATAGTCGTTTCATTTAAACATAAGTTCAGGGAACTTAATAGTCGTCTATCCAAAAGTAAGTTCTTATAGCTACCAGACAAGCAGTGACAAAATATCGATGCAGTCCTGTCACCTCCTTTAAGTAAAGCTTAGCCAAAGCTTGCTGCATAAACTTAGGTAACGGAAATGGGCTTGCATGCATACGTATGTATGTAAGTATGTATGTAGATGCATACGAACTTCACTTGATTGCATCTCCATTGGCAAATTCAAGGTCTGTAGTCCAATGCCTCCCAGTGCAATCATATCGCTGGATCACGCTCGGTCACGTTTTCTGCTTTGTCTGTGGAGGCGGTGGCAGAAGTAGATGTTGGTCTGAAGGTTCCCAGGGAGCGGCTGGTTGACTCACGCACTCAACACAAGGAGACAACAATGGAAGCGCCTCATCCATAGGCGACAAACAGCGCAGAGTGTAAAACCAACAACAGCAGCCCCAATGACACCTCATTAGCATTGCCCAGCGGCAGATGCAGTGGAACGGGTGGGAGGAGGAGAGTTGAGTAATTGCCCAACTGGCACCAATTACAGCTGCCTTTCGTCGGTTCGATGCGAGGCAATCACATATGCAAAGCGGTCGAGCGGGCGAGCGAACGAACATGTTCCACGGCCAATGCTACTCCCGTTAGTTGGAGGCCGTCAAAGTCACACACACCCACACACACACACACGCGCGTTGGTTTGTAGCATGTTCGATAGCAAAAAGAAAGCCGCACTCCACTCAGCTGATCCGACTGATCAACGGATCAACTTTGTCTGCACGCAGTAGAGTTCTGCACACACACACGCACACACACACACGCGCACAGACACTCCTCTCAAACATGTGCGAAGACAACAAAAAGAAAGCCACGGTTGGCGTACGCTCTCAAACTTGGCTCGAGCAGAAGCTCCCCGTTCGATCCCAACTCCCCAACAGCAGGCGCGCACCTGCTCATGGCAACGCGCTCGATGGCAAAAAGAAAGCCGCGCTCAGCTGACCCTTTCGAACGTGTCTCGAGCAGCAGTTGGCCCGCTCGGCTCGCCTCGAATTGCCAATAACTCGACTTGATGTCGTTTTCTTAGCGCAGTTGTGTTTCGCGTCTCCGCACGTTGAGTCCACTTTACATCCGAGGCGAAGCTTCTTCCCTTAGCTTGCAAGCGCGCGCCGATCTAAAATACATATTTAAAGCCTCATTTTTTTTTCAAATTCTTTTTACATATTGCTGTGAACTATTTGTATCAACTTTTTTTTTTCACGTTTTTTTGTTACATAAAAAGTGATAAAGTACTTGAAAGACGCGCCGCCAGCCAGGATAACGCACGTGTAAATAGGTAAATAATAAATTGAGCGATATTTCGGGCATTCGAATCTTCGAATTTGTTGTAATATTCTGCTGTTTTATTCGAATTTTCGAATTGGTGGCTCGATTGCTGCTCGGCTGCTGCTGCGATTGCTGTTGCTGATGATGTTGATGTTGATGATGAGGTGCGAAATGCGGCCAGCAGAACTCTTAACGTGGTCAAATGCGGCTAATGATGGCCAGGAAGCCCAAAAGCAAAAAAGCAAAAAAAAAAAAGCTCGCGGTGTCCAAATGCACGTAAAAAGTCGCCGAGAAATTGTGTCAGCCAGTTTGCTGCTCTCGTCGCTGTCGCCGTCGCAGTCGCCTTCGCCGTCGACGTCGCGACTGCGTTCGCTTATGTTTGGGTGTTCTGCTTAACGGCATATTTGTATTTGCTGTTGTTGTTGTTGTTGGTGTTGCTATTGCTTTGCAAATTTGTATTTGGATTTGGCATTCGTTTACTTTCCAGCAGACATCTTCTTCTTCTTCTTCTTCGGCCTCTGCTTCGCCTTCTCTGTTTGACTTGCCTACTTTTGTCTACAGCTGACCTTCCCCATACGCTCTTCGCCTCACGCTCTACCTCTCTCGCTCGCTCTCGTTCTAGCCTGCTTTCAGTTAATTCGCTTCCTTATTTTAAGCTACCACAGCAATTGCTCGACTCTGCTTCTGTCTATTCTCTCTCTCTCGTCTCATCTCCATTCGACCTGTTCGAGTTCGAACCTCAATAACTTCTGATATTACGGCAGCTCGCTTCCATTCATTTTTCGAAGCCGAAGAAAACGAGTTGCCAATTGTGCAAAATGGCAAAGCCAAGCGAATGTCTGTGTGTTATATAAACATCAGCAGGACGTTAAGTGTGCGTGTGTGTGCGTGAGAAGCTGCTTAGCATAATCGAAGCACTTGATACGTAATCAGAGCGACATCTGATTAGAAACGTAAATGAAAAGAAATTTGTGGGAATGATAAGAGGAAATCAGTTTGTATGCCTGTTTTCATATAAGTTTGTCTATGAATGGCAGCGCGACACTCATGCATATTTATATAACAGTTAGATAAGGAAGACAGGCGTATAACAGTTTTTATAACAGTTGATATTCATGCATACCTACATAGTATGTACATATGGGTGGCTGGACAGAGACAAAGGCCTCCTCGACACTTTCGCTTGATCGCTGATTAACCATTTTCGAACTCGATTTCCGGCTTGATTTCGAATGCGAAGATGCGCATAATTAACAATTTTTTCGTTTTCGATTTCGATCTTAATTTCATGCTTGATTCGAATCAGTTGATGCATAATTAACAGTTTTTCGGATTCGATTTAAAGACGCGCCTTTTGATAATTTTTGATTCAAATGAATTTTGTTGTTTCTGGTTGTTGTTGTTGTTGTTGTTGTTGATGTGTTTGTTGGTCACTTTCTATTTTTCTATGCGCTTAATAATTAATTAATGCTAATAACATTTCACAACCGTTATAATTTATTGACAAAAATAGAAAATATGTGACCCGGCACATACACAGACACACACTTACACACTCACACGCAGACCGGCGGACAGAGAAATGGAAATGAATGTGTTTATGAATATAAATATGAAACCTTTCCAGCTGTTACGTATTGGAATGCCAGTGAAATTATGTGAACAAGTCAAGAAGAAGCGGAAGAAGAGGTGGAAGAAGAAGAGATGACAGCAGCAGAAGAAATGTTAAGCAAGCGTTAGACAACTGTAGATAAATGTAGATAACATAGCCAGACGTCCAATTGGAACACTAAAATCACATATCGAATTGGAATTGCAAAATTCTTATTCCGTTGTGTAAGGCTAAGTGGCTAGTCGTGTCCAATTGGAATTCGTTGCGCATGCAATTTGGCAAAACTCAACAAAGCTATCACTCCAATTCGAAATGCAAGTGTTGAGCTAATCCCACAATTCCAATTAGAACTAAACGTTAGTGCAGTTCGCCTCTGCTCAAGCAGCCCATGCCAATGCAATGTTAGTGTTGAGCGTGTCCAATTGGAAAACGTAGCGAATGCAACTTGACCAACTGCTGCGGCTGGCCACTTGGCCAAAAGTCCAGTTAGAATACAACAAAATTCCCATTCCCCCATTCCCAAATTAGAATTCCATTGGCCATCACCATTTAGAGTTTTACAGTTATTCTTGCTGCTGGCCAATCGGGCTGCTGCCACTGCTGCTGTTGCTGATGTTGTTGCTATTGCCACTTGTTGCTGCCGCATTTGGTCACATACTTTCTTTCCACTAATATGTTTACAGTAACAACAGCAACAATAACAACAAGTGGGTTACAAACAACAGTTGTCTGCAATTCCAGTTGCTTTGCTCTGACCTTCCACAGATGAACATAATTGCGAGGGTGGTACAAAATGTCTGTGACTTAGCATCGTAAAAATCTAATTTAACTAGATATTAAAAACAGTTTATTCTTTATTGAATAGCTAAAAGAAATAAAATACTGTATATCAAATCTTGCTCGCTTGCGATTTGGTCCCTTTTTAGCCTTGCCTCGTGTAATCTTCAACTCGCTGTCACGCATTTCATAGCCAAATGAATATTAATTCGAATTAAATTGTTAAAAGAAATTCTTTTCTATTCATCAAATCTTTCTCGGTTGCGATTCGATAACTGTTCAGCCTTCCCTCGTGTGAGCATAACAAACCTTCAGCTCGCTCTCACGCATTGCATATGTGTGTAGCTAAATGATGCATGAATGTAGATCGAATCTTAGCAGCTGGTATATGTATTCCGCTTGCTCTCTCTCTCCCTCTCTTACGTACACACACTCTCAGCAAGTTCGAAGTTGTAGCTTGATCCGTTATTCTGCGCCGGCGTCGCGACGGCCACTTGAAAAAGTCGAGTAGCTTCCAATGAGTCAATCGCTAAAAATTTCACTTTGCCAGCACACAAAGTGGGCGCCCAAAAAGACTTCACAGTAGAGCAGCATGTGAGCATGTGAGCGAGCGTGCGAGAGTGAGAGCGCCAGCAGGCTGTTGCTGCTGCGTGAAAGGGGGTGGGTTTCATTCTACCGAGCAATATGTCAATTGAATAACTGTAAGCTGAGCCACGGCGTCGCTGCTGCTGTTACTGCTGTTGCTACTGTTGTTGTTGGTCTCTTAAAATTTCACTCTCGCTTTTGTCTTTTGTCTTTGGATCTACTTTTGTTGCTATTTATTTCTTCACGTTTGTGTTTGCATACGAGTTTCGATTGATGCTGCTGCTGCTGCTGCTGACGACTGGATGACACTGTTAATTTGTTTACTTTGAAACTCGTGCGTTGCTTCCTCCTCCTCCCCTCCGCATGCTCTTATTGTGACTTGAGTGCGAGAGAGCACGAAACACATTGGAAGCTTAAAGAAATTATGTCAATATTTATTTAAATTCATTTCTTTCGGCAGCTCATGCGAAAAATAAAAAAAATGCCAAGAGACGTAGAAAAAAAAAATAATAAGGCGAAACGGTGAAATTTAATCGAAAGCCAACATTTTTGTATTTTTTGTTGAGATCTTTGTTTACCTTTGAAATAATTTTCGGGTGAAACCTCAATTCGGATTTAGTGCGAAATGAAGAGGGGGAAACACCCGCCTACGCCCATATTCGTAGAGCTTAGTCTAATGCGGTTCCAATTGGAGGGAGATCTCGCTCCGCAGTACGATTTTCTAAGGCCATTTGTTCTAGTTCACCGAATTCGAACTCGAATTTAGGTCTAAGATGAGCCCTGGATGGGCATTTTAACTAATTATCGAAGTCTAATTGGCTTAGATTTCCCAGAGGAAATTCTCTTCCAACCAGATTACGTAATTCCGGCCAATATCATGTGAAATGAATATTTATAATTATATAACATCGAGAATTGCAATTACCCCAATCAAAAACTATTATATAATATTGCTATACGAATTATTTAAAATCGAGAAAGAGAATCCTCCTTCTAATTCGATTGATCCGCCACCATTCCAATTGCAGTTCAAGATGGTTCACGCCTACGCTCGCCCCCTGCTGCTGATGCTGCTGGTTGGCACTGCGCTGCTCTCCGTGGAGTCGAAGACCCTGAATCGCCGCACAGACAAGATCTCCGAGAACTTTAAGCAGCTCGACCTGCCGCCAGAGGAGATCGATCCAAATGTGGCGCCGCCCGAGCCTCAGAAGCCGGAGACCGCCGTCGCCGAGGCCGCTGCCGAGACAGTTGCCGAACCAGCCACAGCCGCAGTTGCAGCCGCTGCAGACGCTGTGGAGGCTGTGGAAGCTGTGGACGAGGCCGCCAATGAGATAGCCAGCGCGGATGCTGCTGCTGCAGCCCCTGTCACGGAAGCGGCCGCTGCCAAGCCAAAGCCAAAGCCAAAGCCCACGAAGCCAACGAAACAGGACGACAATCCAATCAGCAGGTTCTGCAAGTGCACCGAGTCCCACTGCGATTGCTGCCGCAAGTTCGGCCTGCCCCTGCTGCCGAGTGGACCGGGCTGTGCCAAGATCGCCTATCTGGGCAACGACGAGATGAGCGTCTCGCTCAAGTTCGGCGACATCACGCTCGCCTCCCGCCGCATCTCCAGCAAGCGCGCCAGGCCCATTTGCGTGAGCATGCCCGGCGGCTACTCCAAGTTCTGTGGCCGAGTCTATGGGCTGTCGCGGGCCCAGGAGAACTTCAAGGCTTGCCTGGCCTTCGAGCTGCGCTCCGACGACGAGCTGGAGGCCCAGCTTCCCATCTCCTGCTTCAAGTTTGGCTCCGAGGGTCTGCGCGTTGCCGAGGCTGAGCCTTTGCCCACAAAGGTGAAGAAGCCCGAGGAGGATGACGACGACGACATCTTTGGCTTTGGCGGTGAGTCAAACAGCGACCAGCATCTTTTCTTCCTACTCGGAATCATCAGTTACCAGTTCGAATAGTCCTTGGAAATACCTAGCCTAGATGTAGAAATGGAGTCTAGCTAAATTCAATTCAGTTTAGAATGTGATGCCAACCTCAAGTCCCAGGCTCATTCAAATCGATTACCGAATAGAAATATTCGTTCTTTAGATTGATTCAGTTTCCATTCAAATTTGAGCTCTAAATTATTTCATAATTCGAACCAGCTTAATAATCTCCCTCTCTCTCTCTCTCTCTCTCTCTCTCTCTCTGTCTTTCTTTTCGATCCTATTTGCAGCTGGCGACGATGAGGATGAGGATGAGGACGATGACTACGACGATGGTGAGACGGCAGGTGCCTCTGCCGAGGACGACGATGGCGATGACTATGCCGAAGACGATGATACGGAAGCGCCAGAGGACGCGGACTACGGCGGCTTCAGTCTGGGCGGCCTCCTCGACGAGCTCGACGACGATGAGGATGAGAAGCCGGTCAAGAAGCCAGCTGTTGCTGCCGCTGCCACGCCCCTTGCCGATCAGACGACACGCGAGCATATCGAAATGGATGCGCAGAGCAAAGATGAAGCCGGCACAGTGGTAGCAGCAGGAGCAGCAGCAGCAGCAGCAGCACCGGCAGCAGCAGATGCCTCGGCGACTGCAGCTGCTGTAGAGGCTGCCGCTTCACCGGCTGTTGCGGCTGCCGCAGATAGCAGCTCCACGGCCACGACCACGCCTACGTCCACCTCGAACAAGAACAAAAAATCGAAGAAGGCGAAAAAGAACAAGAAGAAGAAGGCAGCCAGCGATGCGGCAGCTGGAGAAGGAGACTTCGCCTACGAACTGCTCAACGGCATCCTGGATTTTTTCAATTGAGCGGCCAACGTGAATACGCCAACATGCTTGGCAACTCTGTAAATACCCTGTATTGACGTTGAGCTGCGTTTACGGATGGAGGAGGGACAAAGGAGAAGGGAGGAGAATGAGAAGGGCGAGAGCAAGCCGAAGAGCAGGAGATTGCTGAGCCAAGAGGAAGCGAGAAGGAAGTGAGTGGAGAGTGAAGAGAAACAGATGGATTTGGTATCAGGAGTTAGCTTTTAGTTTTGCTTTACTTTAATTATTGATGCATGCGCGAGTATTTGCATTTACGAATGGAGTGACGAAAGGAGAATTCAGAATTCAGTGGGGAAAAAGGAAGATTAAGAGTAATTCCAAGTGTAATTTTAGCTATTCTCGCATTCATCAATCATCTTTATTTTCATTTGGAAGCAGAAGAAGAGTTCTTCAACACCTTTGCTCATTGCCCTGTATATTTATTTTAACATGTATTTATTTATTGACAAATCGAGAAACGACATCCATCTATCACCCTGCCCAGAGATCCATTTCTATCTACCCATCTAAATTTATACTTATATTTAATTTATTTAAATTAAAAACGAAAATAAATATTTCGCAAAACAAAAGTAATTTTTTTCCCGAATTGCCCACGGCAATGGACGTCAATCTCGAAGCAAGACGAAGGTCGGAGAAAAATCAACATACTATGTGGGATATTGTTTCGACTCGGGCTCAGCTTAAAATTCAGATTCTGCTTCTGATTCAGTTTTATTACTGATTTACTCAGTAATTGATTGACTGATTGATCGACTAACAACTGACCGACTTTACTTATGAGCGTTACAGGAACAGTCAATTCATATTGTCGGAGATCTCGATCCATATCTCCCTGTTCTCCAGTTGGAATACCAAGTCATGGACCACCTGAAAAAGAGGAGCTAGAGTAACCCGTCCAGTCAAATGAAAAGCCAATTGTGAATGATGTTTTTTAGCTTTCGCTAACATTTAATAAGAACTTTTAAAACGATTAAATATGGATTAAAATATGGATTATATACTTGTAATTTGTATTTAGTTGAAAATTGCAAACTTGGCATTCAATTGGATTGAATGAGCGGTGCTTCCAGCTGGGTGGATGCACCAATGCCCCAGTCGGGGCGGCATCCCTTTGCAATGGCCTAACATATAATTCACTAACTCCAAAATACACACATATATACATATGTATAGATGTATGTATGTGTGTATATGGTCTCGCGGGCATTATTTCTGAATGGAATCCTTGTGCCATACAAAAATATTTTTAAAAATCTGCAATCGCTCTACTCTCGCTATATGTTGATTATTCATATATCGTGCATACATATGGATATATATATATATATATATATATATATATATATATATATATATATATATATATATCTATATATATATATATATATTCATGTATATTTGATGTGTATTTATATGTATATATATAGTATATGGAGATAATGTGGTACTCAGTTATATCTGTGTAAATAGTTTTTGAATAGTGGCATAGAATGGATAATACTCATATCGAATGCATTTCTATATAAAGAGATCAAATATTTAGTTTTTGGTGTAAGTCCTTGTATATAAGTGTACATTGGTCTTTAGTGCATCTGAAATCAGTGTATACAGACTGAAATATCGAATTCTCGATCAATCCAACAACCAACTTCGGTTGTGATCTGCATATCGATATATCGATATGTTTATCGGTCTGTATATCAAACTGCACGACGATCTGTTTGTCGTTTGGATCATGTTTATCCCAAAACGTTGAGCCGTCCCCAGTGGGCTTTCCCTGTGACAAAAAAAGCTTCTTTTGGATGGAACATGTAGATTGACTCTGATATATCATTTGGTACTCGTTTACTTTTAATTCGAACGAGTATTCAGCAGTCGGTGATGGCCGACTTTGGAACTTTGCACAGGTGTCGCAGCCTCCACTTGGGATCGGGGATATTTGCAATGCACAGCTTCAAGCAATATAACTTGTATACAGTCTTACGAATCTATAAAAAGTTGTCTAAATATTTTTGTATATTTTTACAAAATCTGGTATCCTTAGGTACGTATATCCAATTCAATTTCTTCTCAATTTTGTTCTCTTTTTTCGATTTTAGAAGAAATATAACTATCGATATAAATACAAAACAAAATGAATCTAGCCAAAATTCAACTTAGGACTAATCAGAAATGATATATGGTTTCGATCTTAAGTCTTATCTATAAGTGAAGCGAATAAATCTCGTGTATGTCTAAATATGAATGAATTTATATATATATAAATATTCATATATATATATGATCCTATGCATTCGCTATACATATAAATATTTCTATTTTCATCTTATGTAAATAAATATATTTTTATCTATCATGCGCTACGTTTTTGCATATGGAAAATTCGTGGAAAAATTCTTAGTCAAAATGTAAAAGAAAAAAAAAAAAAAAAAACACAAATTTGGTCAGAGTTCTAGACGTTCTAGGTATAGTTGGAATGGGAATATTTGTAATCAGTCTCTTTTTTTTTGTTTCGGTTTTGTCTTCAATTTTTGTATAAAAATAATAAAAACTGTAGTTAAGCGGGTCTGCGCAGAGGTATGTATGTGTGTAGATGTGTGTGTGTGTGTGTGTGTGGGTAGGTGAGTGCATGTAGATGTGTGTGTGTGTAGAGGTATGTTCAGCTGCCTATAGTCTAGGCACCTGCGGACCCCACGGTCAACAGATGCTCTGTGGATGCCCTGATCAATGCGAAGCGTGTGTGGGTCTTGATATGCTACTAGATATGTTATTATTGGTCTGTGTGTATGTATGCAGGTGTGTGTGTGTGTGTGTGTGTGTGTGTTCGTGTGGGTTGACGTGTACGTGTACCGTGTGCTGCAACTGCATTAGTCTACTCAAAAGTCCTTTATCTCCTCTCTCGATCTGTCTCAAGCGCCTTGCTTGCTTCGTTGTGTTGTTGGATTTTTCTTTTGAACTAGTTCACTCGACTAGTTCATTTTTGTTTGTCATCTCTCATACTTTTTGGTGTGCCCCGTGGGTGTTTCTTGGTCTTGGTTGTGTGTATGCGACTTGCCCTCTCTCCCCCTCTAGCTCTCTCTCTATCTTCCTTCCTCTCCTGATCCGCTCTCCTCCTCTCACTTCATTCCCGTTGTGAATGTCCTTAGAGTAGGCTGCTGAATATTAGATGATCGATGCATTTCCCATCTAATTCTCCTCGCTCTTTAGCTGCCTACAAGAACTCAATCGATATCTGCGTATGTAAAGCCATGGCGATATTTATTTTGATTCTCTTATCCATACTCTAACTCATCATATCTTAACATATCTTTATTAAGCTCTGCTTTCAGCTGGCTAGGGATAGTTAAAGCTATATATATTATTATTCGCTGGGCCAACGATAAATTTAACTTTCCCTGGTCAACTGAAGAGAGTCGAGATAGGTTAGGATAAGATGACGTAGACTACAGATGAGATAAGAATTATAATAATGAGAAATTGATAGAAGCAAATGAAGTGTAAATGGTTCGGATGTAACTCAAGTCAGTTAAGATGCAGCGTAATCTTGATCAAAAGTGAATCGTAAATATTTATAGTCCCAAATAAGAGATGTGTTGCCTGTCCCGCAATATTCCGCCTCTCCCTCGCTGCATTTCGCATGCCCCTGAGTTACCCTCTGATCGTTCGTCTCCCTTTGATGAACGCTGTCTGAAGTTGTTTGTGTCACTCATGTGATATAGATAGATCTACTTGGGTTGGTTCAGGAGTAGTTTTCGCTTTTCCCCTTTCTTGTCACCGCTTTGGCTGGGTAGTACTTGTGGTAGCTTCCCCCATTGCTACTGTATTTCATATTATTGTTCATTTCTTGGTAGTCTCAGTGTATTTGTGGGATGTAGGGTGGCTTTCTCAGTGTTGTTTGTGTTGGACTTTTTGATATTGTTCTTTGTTTTTTTTTTTTGTTTTCTAAGCACTACACATAGAGAATTATTGAAAAGACATTTATGGATTAACTTTTAACATAGATAATTGAAGATTCCTGTAATCTTACATATATATATGACGTTTTTAAATTATGTTTTTGGTTAAACTATTTTCGGGTTGGGTCATTCACCCAGTGTGTCTTGGATATTCATAAATGTAACCGAAATCAACTTAATCCCTTCTCTCAGCTCCATCGCAAGCTGCCAGCCCATTAGCCTGACATGCTCTACCAGAACTGCGTACAGTGTATTGCGGCTAGCCTGCCATACCCGCCGTCGGCTCAGCTTTGCGTTTGCTTTCATTCACTTTTCATTGAATTGCCTAAAGAGGAAATGTTCTGGCAGATAGAGTTGCTCCAGTCGGATATACCCGACCTTGCAACTGCACAGAAAGCGGATTACTTTACAGTTGGAACGAATCTGGAAGAAGCAAGCCAGGTGAGTGGCTAAGAAGCGGAAGCGAAGGTTGCCAAGGACGTACGGATAATTGGGCAAGCGGAGCATTCATGAAGACGGAGAGCCGAATGGCTGAAGCTCTGTCCGACTGTTCATCTGCTCGATCAATAGCCAATAGCAGATTTGAGCTTGTCTAAGTGAAAGAGCTGTAAATGAGAGAGCTTACCATTTCACTTTCAATTTGGTTTTATGAATATATGAATATAAAAGTCTAGTGTCAAGTCAATGAAAAGTGAATCGAGCACTCAATTCAATCCAGGCTGAGGGCCAACTGCAGTGTGCCTCTGGAAATACCCTATAAACCAATTTTTTTGCTGTTGTCGAGGTCGTTCTCGGACTGCCAGCATTTAGAGTTTAGTATTTAGTATTTTGTGTCTTCTTTTCGAAATGTATTCAATGCGTAAATTATTGTCGATGGTCGCTGACAGCTGGCTAGGAGCAAGAGAGCAGATCTAGAGTCTATCGATATTGATATCGATTGTCACTTTTAGCGAAATTCTTGGTTGAAAAGTTGCAAGAGCAGCTAGTCTTACGTTTTTGATCTTATGCCTCCTGCTTCAGTGATTAGTCAGATGCTTTTTAATATATCTTTTTGATAATGGTCTTTGTTGACTGTACTTGCTTCTATGCCGAAGGCTCCTCCCGTTAGCTGCGCTCCATTCCAGCTCAGTCAATCAGTCTCAGTCTATAGCCTCGCTTACAAACAATATAGCTAGACGCACACACACACACCCATCCACAGCCGCACACCCTCGCACGCCTACACACACACGAGCGAAGCTCTCCCGCTCCTGCTCCCGCTCTCGCTTAGATGACGAACAGGTTGGTGCAGCTGGATGAGTTGCGTCGCTTCATGTTTGTCCTGAAGCGCAGCACCGACGAGAGAAACACCTTGGTGAGCTTGTTGACGACTCTCCGGTTGCAGGCGGCGGACTCGAGCTCGCCCTTGGCATTCGACTCGCGCCTGGCAGCAACTGCCGCAGCAGCCGCAGCCGCAGCAGCAGCAGCAGCAGCCGCCGCAGATGTCGATGGCTTGCAGTCATTGTTGTCCGCCTGCTGCTCGTCCTTGGCACGCCGCTGCCGCATGCTGGCGGCCAGCTGCTCGAACTTGCTCATTTGCCTGTTGCTCTCCTCCTCCTCGAGCTCGCTTTCGCCCATCTTCAGAATGCATTCGAGGTTGAGGGTGCGTCGATTGGCGGCGCGCTTCAGCGACTCCAAGGACTTCTGTTGGCCGCCGCCATTTTCGTTCTCCTTGTCGTTGTCGCCGTCGCCGTCGTCGTCGTCCTCCTCCTTTTCCTCGCCGTCCTCCATCTTGAAGATGCTCATTTGGCGCACCATCCGCCTGGTTGGCAAATGCATGCGCCGATGCTTCTGTATCGTTGTCTGCAGGTTCAGGCGCTGCAGATCGTACTCGCTCAGCAGCGAGAGGCGCTGCGGATTCAGCTTCACCTGGGCGACAATGCCCACCAGCAGCTCGTCCACGTTGTGGTCGAGGCCCGACGACGTCTCGATGAACTTGCACGCGATCTCCTTGGCCAGCTTGCGGCCCACTGCAAAGAGAAAGCCGTGCTACTGCGAATAGCAAACGAATCGCCAGCTGGGAGGGGACTCACCTTGGCGCGACACCTCACGATGCCGCTCCAGATCCGTTTTGTTGGCCACGAGTATGGCGCCGCGCGTGAGCAGCATGTCGTTCTCCTTGAGGTAGGTCAGGACCTTCTCGGCGGCCTTGAAGGTGCCACGGTCCACCACGGAGTAGACCACAACGAACAGGTCAATGTTGTACGTGGCACAGAAAGCCTCGGTCTGTGTGGGAAATACAATAGAATTAGCAGGACGACATAGAGAGCAAAGGAGGCTGTTTGTCTTCCCTCACAGGATCGTGTATGAACCATCCACAATGGTATCGATAACTCTATAAGAAATGCCCTTATTTCGATAGAGACCCCATGAGACTTGCCTCTGCCGTCGATTTCACATCGATAACGATTACACTGATAATAGCTATAATACCACATGTAGGCTAGTAAGGTATCGATAACGATAACTGTGCCAGTTATGTATGTATGTATGTTGGATATCGATAACGCTAACGCTAGCCATAAATGTGCGCTATACATTGGGCATTGCTTTGTGTATAAGAAATATCGATTGAAATATATTCGATACTTATCGAAGACATACATATCAATACAATGATTAACGATAACACATTCAATTCATTGCAGCTGCAGCTATGAAAAAGACCTTTCTAGTATCGGCTCGTATGCCTGCATGGATGAATACCCTGTATAATGCCCAAATATCGTACACGGGAGTAGATGCATATGCATGTGCATATATACATCGACTGCAATATATTAACTCAGTATCTGCTCAGTTTTTGATGGTCATTTCCCTGCGGGACTAACTAATACCTGTATCTCTGTGATTCCCTTGCTATTTGGAAAATATCGCATGCAGGCAACACTCGAATGAGTTCGATATTTAGATCGGTAGTTGACAAATATATAATATATACCTCTATGTTTACCGTTAGCCGGTGACTTCGATATGTCCAAGTCATTTCTGCTAGCCTATTATTCATATTCATATATAGCTAATATTCCAAGTCGATTTTAAAGCTGCGCACAAAAGCAGGCAAAACAATTTCTTAGCTTGGCTTTTGGCTTACAAACCTCACACACACACAGACACACACACACACACGCACAGGCCCACAGGCTGGCAAGGCTGGCAGTGTAACTAGACGTTTGCCTTAATGTAATGCGCTTTGGCCTGTCAAGCAGCAGCTGCTAAGGGAAAACAGTGTTAATGACATTTGAAAATAAGTGTCAAATGCAGCAGCTGCCCCAGAGAGTGGCTGAGTGAGTGTGTGTGTGTGTGTGTGTGTGTGCGTGTGTGTGTGTGTGCGTGTGTGTGTGGCTGACCCAGTCCACTGGGCAATGCATTCAGATACTTACCGACATCTCGCACGCCGGATGATCAATAATTTCCAAGTCCGTTTCAATGTCGTCCACCAGCACGGACACCGTTTTCTGTCCATAGTCATCATCTGGAGGAGATGGACAGACAGATGGAGAGAGTTAAGAATGCCAGCACGTTCAGCTAGGAGTGTGCAAGCACTTTCATTCACTTCACTCTGATGGGCCACGACCCATTACAGCTAATGCGATTACGACCAAGAGCTGTGTAATACCTTGTTTATGCCCACAGAATACGAATATACAATTATATATACATAATATATATGAATATGTGTACATGCATGTGTGTGCGTATGCTTGCAGCTGAGCATTCGCTCTGCATATTGCATTGACTGCAGCCATTTGAATGGCACATGATTGGCAGGAGCCTGCAATGCATATGCTGTAGCGCTGGCGCTGGCGCCGGCTCTGGCTCAGCTAAAATTGCAGCAGATGCATGCTAATTAGTTCGTTATGCAACACTGTTAATGAAAGGCGCTCAGTCAAACTATGAATGAAGCAAAACTGCAGCCAGACATAAAGCTGCCTGCACATGAAGTTTTGAATCCAAGTTAATTAATCCAACACTGACAGCTGGACACGCAGAGCGCGAGGAGGAGAGAGACGGGGAGATATAATGCACACTCGCATATCCAGTGCAGTTGAAAAGTTGACACCAATATTTAAGCGAGTGCTTTCAATTCAGTTTGCTTTAAGCAACATGCAACACTAATTCACAAAGGAACAAAGCAACTTGACTCAATAGTGAAACGTTTAGCAACACTACTTTTTATTGAGAGCCAAGCGAAGTCTCAGCAGAGAGAAGACTCGACAGAGTAGTTTACTTAACTGCATTGCAGCACTTCTTTACTTTACAGCTCAGCTGGTACAATATTAATCAAGCATCTACAAAATTAGATTAGCTTGAAGGTTTACCAAACGGTCCTCAAATGATTCTCCATTCTGAACTCTCCACAGATCGTTTGCTCTGCAGGGTATCTTTCAGTCCATCAATCCAAGAGTTCTTGTTACTGTTTTATCGCTTCTGCTGCTTACTTCGCAGTCATCGTGATTTCATTTCATTTGGTGATAAAAAAGGTTTCATAATGAGCGAGAAATTACCCCCTCCCCCTCTCGGCTGGCAACACCCTCTACCTGCTCTCATTCACTAGGGACGGCTTCTTATTTATTTTGTTTACTGCACTTTTGATTTGCTTTGATTTCGCATTCGCACACACACACACAGGGGGAGAGGATGAAAGAGAGCCAGAGGAGCTACAGAAGAAGAGCGAAAGAGTGTAAGAGATGGAGAGATATACAGAAAGGGAGAGAGAGACAGAGGTATCGAAAGACTTAGAGGGAGACAGAGAGAGGGGGAGAAAGAGAGAGAGAGACAGAGAGAGCGAAAGACAGAGAGAGAGAGAGAGAGAGACACACCCACAGAGAAGAAAGAGGGAGAGAGGAAGAACGAGAGCGACAGTCATAGGTAGAAAAGTATGTTTATCGATTACGATGAATTTCGAGTGGACCCACGAAAGAGAGAGAGAGAGAGACAGAGAGAGCGAAAGACAGAGAGAGAGAGAGGGAGAGAGGAAGAACGAGAGCGACAGTCATAGGTAGAAAAGTATGTTTATCGATTACGATGAATTTCGAGTGGACCCACGAATACCACTTCTTCGACTAATCGATACTCATCGATGTCACAAAATATATCATCCAATGAGGAAGCCTTGTGATGCGTAGAGCAAATGCAACACTTTTGGCTATGCGGAGGAAATAGTCGTTAAACGATACAATGGAAACAGGGTATACAGAGTCCATGGCTAGTTTCGTGCTTTTACTGTTGTTCAGTTTGATGTGGCATTTAACATATGCTAACAACAGCCCGAGCTTAGCGACGCGTGTCCCCCTGCCCCCATGTCTCCTGCCTCCTTGACTTGAGCGCTCCCAGTGGGGCGGGAACGACAATAAAAGTTGCGTGTGGCACATATAAAGTTGCTTTTGCTGGCTCTTTGACTCAAGTGCTAATTAAAAGTTGGGGAATTTTATTTTGTTTCCTGCGATGCGACGCGCTCTGTTGCAACGCGCAAAGAAATGTTGCATGCCCCAGTGCCTCAGTCAGATGGCCCCCTCCCGCTGGCCTAGCCTACATCATTTTCATTTGCAGCTCTCGTGCTTTCATGCTTTCAGCATTTATGCTTCATATTCACATTCACATTTACTTTCCACTCTTTCATTTAGCTAAGCCTCCACGTCTAACCCTTGCGCTCTCCTGCTCTCCTGCTCTCCTGCTCCAGCTCCTGCTCCTGCTGCTATAGCCGCCGCACGCAAGTCGCATACATCATGCAGCTAGCAAGATTAAGCTAATGGCTGCGCCCTCATTCCCCCTCTCTCTCTTTCTCTCCTTCTGTTTTTCTCGATTTGCTCAGGTCGGCCGCACTCAATCCTCAGTGGAGTACGAACTGGACACGCAGTGCCCCAAATCCCAATACTAATAGAAAACCAATTTCAAGCCACGCTTCTACCTCGCTGCATGTAACCAGCAACCCGGAATCAGCACGCCAATTGCACTCAACTCCTGCAGCTCGATTCTGTAAAATGCGACGAGTATATGGAGTAAAGCATACACCCTTTTCTGAGTAGCTACTTCAGTGTTCTACTAAGGGACTAAGCCATCGTGACTTGGGCTGACTTTATAGAGGAACGTCATATTGTATTTCATAGACTGCTCTACCGTACGCCCAATTTCTAGTACAACCCGAAGATTTGTAGAGCTTAAATTTGATATTAAAATGACTTTTTAGCATGCAGAGCTTTAAAATAAATCAAATTTGTTTTGTTATGCCAACTCCCATTTCCCATTTTGTATGCACACACACTATGAAAACGATTTCATTTTGACTAGCTAAGCTCCCAGTGTCCTTCAGATGCGTTAAGTAGCTTCGCACTTGCCACAGATCAGAGACTTAAGCAGCCAGAGCCCTCAGTTGCGGCATATGCTCTCTGCTGCTCGCTTGGTCTAAGCCATGTTGGCATGCCCCACTGCTCGGGGATAGCTTGTACATGCGAGCGGGCGCTGTGTAAGTGTAATCCGAATTAGCGCAGACCCAAAATAGCGAAGCAGGAGCCGAGGCATGAGCTAATAGGGGCCACGTGTTGCACGCCATTGTTAGCCCATTCATTGCTAGATATGGAAAATCCTTTTAATAACATCCATTATGGATAACAAGTCAGACGAAAGTTGAAGGGAGCACAGCCCGAGAGGAGGGAGGAGCGCCTCACCTGCCCTCATCTGACTCCTTACCCGGCCGCCCTTGGCAAAGTTAATGAAATTAGCAGCGACGCTTTTCATATTTTATGAGTTTGTGGCATAATTAAAATGCAAATGCGTTTGATTAAAAGCCACAGTCCCGAACCCGAACCCGAACCCGAACCCAAGCCCGAACCCAAATCCGAACCAAACCCACTTTGCAATGGGCAAAGGGCCAAAAGCTCCCACATTAGTCTAAATGATGTCGTTTAGCACACGTGACCCAATTGGCACTTACCCAGGCTCAGATCGTAGGCGCAAATGTAGTCCGACGTGGTGAACTGATATGTCAGCGTTGTCTTGCCCACTCCGGATCCGCCCAGCATGGCGATTTTGTACGCCGGAATCTGCTCGCCATTGGGCCTCTGGGAGTGCTGCTGGATGTTGCTCGCCTCTGCCTCCGGGATGTCGGCCGACGCATTGCTGAGCATGAAAAGCAGACCAAAGGAGAAACAATTTAGTGCCAGCATCCATCAAATCAATCAAATTTGACTGAAGACGTATTCCTTCAGTTAATCTCCTGCTCAATCACGGTCTGACAATAAACGAATTCGATTTTCAACTCGTCTCGCTGAGACGAGCTGCGGGCAATCAAACTTGATTGTTCTCTGCTCTTTATAGCGCTGCAGAATGGCTCCACGTTAGTTGGGTAGCATATGCGATTCAAGCAGTCAATCATTTCAGTTGTAGATGCGAGACTTGGGTAGCCGAATAATTCTGATGACGGCACTTAGAAATTCGAGCCGGTGTATTTATTGCTACTTTGACTACTTACACAAACAGCTTGGGAATTAGATTTTACGACTTTACGATTTTATAATTTTACTGCCAGCAGAGGTCTAGCCTCGCCTAATAACAATAATAAGTCTTGGGGGCCAAGCTGGTGGCGCGTGGCTGCCGCCGTCGCCGTCGCCGTCGCCGTCGCCGTCGCCGTCGCCGTCGCCGTGGCCGTCGCTGAGTAAACAGCAATAATAAAGACTGGAATTTTCCTTGACAATGCGTTTGTACAGCTCGCAAAAGCAAAAAGAATAAAAAAAACAAACAAAAGTAAGAAAGGTCGAGTCGAGACTGCTCGACTACGAAATACCCTGAACCCTTCGAGGAACTGATAGTTCAACAATTCTTCTTCTTCTTATAACATTGAAATAAGCCTTTTACAATTTTAGGGTGAGGGGTATATAGGATATAGGGGCGGGAAGTGAATTATAAAAAAAATCAAAATTCTATAAAATGCATATGAATCTACATTTCCAATTTGGAAACTTTACCTCTAAAGGTGAAGGAGAGATAATTTAATAACTGATTTTCGATAAGGATTTTAGTCGATAACAGGATAACGAGATGAGTTATCGATTGTGCGCTATATATACGGACATTTAAAAAAAATTCAAGTCTCTAGCTCTTATATGCTCTAAGATCGACGCGTTCATACATACGGACAGACGGACGGACGGACGGACAGGGCTAAATCAACTCAGCTCGTCGCCCTGATCAAGAATATATATACTTTGTGGGGTCTGCCATGCCTCCTTTTGCCTGTTACATACATTTTAACAAAACCAATATACCCTGATTTGCCATTTTCAATGGGTTCAGGATATGAAAAGCGAAGCAGCGTATAATCAAAAAGAAGAAGAGGGGGGCAAAGGGGCAGCAGAACAAAAATTGTACGAAAAATGTGTATGGAAAAATAAATGAAATCAGTCTGTGTAAAGGTGTGTGCTTATATGTGTGAGTGTGTGTGAGTGTGCGTGAGTGTGTGTGAGTGTGTATGAGTGTGTGCTTGTGTGTGTGTCATTGTTGTCGATGCTTTATTGTGAACATTCTTATAAACAATTTATTGTGTCTGCTGACTGACAGTTGGAGTCAACAGGAGTTGCTCATTCCGGTTCATTTTGATGGGCAAGTTCAATTGCTTCTTTTGCACACTAGTTCAGCTCATAAACAATACAACAATCAACTCTGGCAATATGACGTGTGTCACACGCACAAAAGTAGGCAACGGAAATTTCAGCTCCAGCTCAGAGCTGCCCGCAAATGTAGGCAACAGAATTTAATGCGCAGGGGAATGACAAGCTATTGAGCTGGTTCATTTTGTGGAGCCAGCTCAGAAGTTTCTCTTGCGAGCGATGCATTGACTCCAATAGAGTCAATGGAACTAAGGCTACTGGAGCGGGCCAATCATGAACAGCATCACTCACTTAATAATGAACTAGTTCAGAAATTTATTTTCATTAAGTCGTTTAATTGAGCTGCTGCTAATCTGCTAATGTAGAATCCCTGAGCTAGATCAGCAGTTTCATTTGGTTAGGTCGTTCAATTGAACTGGTTGCTGCAGAATTAGTTCATATGAAGATTCAGTTCAATTGTAATAACTTATTTAACTTTAATCCGTGAAACGCTGGTAGAAGTGCGCTTCTACTCTCTCTCCATCTTCCTCTCTAACTCTCTCTCTCTCCCTCTCATGTTTCCTGTCTCACTCACCTATTGTGTCGATCCTTGCCGCTGTTCGACGTGCCATTGGATGTCACTGAATTGATGGAACGTGACCTGCGGCTGCTGTTGAAGACAATTTGAATTTAAATTCAATAAGAAGTGAGAGCGAGTTGCTCGTCGTGTGTGTGTGTGTGTGTGTCAGTGCGTCTGTGTGTGCATCTGTGTGTGTGCATGGCACACTCACTTACCGTAATGAATCGCCCAGATTGCAAACGCCATGCGATGTAATGCTGAAGCTGCGCAAGCGATAATAATCCATTTCGACATCAGCGCCACAGTGAATCGCCGAGCGACGCGTGTCCGCCAGGCGAGGCTGCAAGAGGTGCAACAGGTGTGCAACAGGTGCACCTTGAATACAAGCTCAAAGACTCTCTCGGCATACAGGGCTCTCCATATTCGAGTGACCCATCTGGCAGCCCAACAAGGTTGCCCAAATTGACATCACTCTTTGAATATGTTATCTCTCAAATGGCCGCCCTGAGCCTCTACGGCGTATAGTGCCTGTCTCTGTGAAAATTATAAGGCTGCCAGATGGGTCACTCGAATATAGAGAACCCTGTACATTTATAGCCATGCCCTATCTCTATCCATTTACTGCGCCTTCATTTATAGACCTTTCCATTCTTGTTTACAACTTTTTCAGCTTCCATCTTTCATCTCTCCCTCTCCCTCTCCCTCACTCGATTTCAGCACAACTGTTTTCAGATCTCACATCCGACTCCTGCTTTAGCTATTTCAATACTGTGCAAGTTCCTAACGAATTTTATTTCAGTCCACGTCAAGTCCCCCTGATTGGAGCTACGCTCAATATATATCTATTCTTTCGATAAGAACATTTCAATCGATTTCTTTACAATCACAATGTATGACAAATGCTGCTAGATGCTATGGCTCCAAGCACACCCGGAAGCTATATATAACGATATATTATGGAAAGATATTCGTGATGGTAATACATATGTATATGAGGTGTATATAAAAGTTCAGGCGAATTAGGCATTTCATAATGTGCAAGTCAAAACTAAAGCAAAACAAATGCGAGCCTTGCAGTCGAGTCCTACTGACTGCTTGATATCCGCGCAAGCAACAAGATGAATTCTTCGATTTAGTTAAAAATCAATAATCTGAGTGGAGGTCTAACTCTATAGCAGAGCTCGGGAGCTGTCAGCAGATATCGCCGCAATGAATGGGGTCCAGGCCTGCCACGCCCCTCTAAGATTGAGGCTCTTTAGGAGTATCTAGTCTCTAGAGAAGCAAAAGACAGATGCACGCAAAGCCAATCGACTCTCTTCAGCAGCGAGTGAGCGAGCATAGACCAAAGATGTGCGTCCTCCTCTTCTCGTGCTTCTTCTCCATCTTCCCCTTGCTGCGTGTTTTCATTGAAAGCGAAAAATGCGATAAAGAACTCAAATTTGTATTTTCCTTTGCTGTCAGTTTGCTTATGTCTTTTAGTGTATGTATTAAGCAGCGACCCAGGGGCGAGGGGGCAGCGAGGCGGGGGCGTGCCACAGCGCCAGAGTGGGGGATGGGACTCCCTGACAGCGATGTATACCGGCTGCTATGGCCTTGATTGTTTTGGGGCAGCTGCTATGCCAACCATGGGCCATGACGAAGCAAATGTCAATTGGTTGGGACGCGCGAGCCTCTCGACTCGCCGGACTGCGCAGCCGGTGCGTAGAGCGTTCAGTCAGACATAAAGCATGTATAAATATATAATATGTGTGCGTGCATGCGTGTGTGTGCGTGCGTGTGTGCGGGTGTGCGACTCTCCTGTGGGTATTCTTAGTGAAACTAAAGTTTTCACGTTTCATTCTTCCTTTTCTTTTTTCTGCATTTTGAGAATGTGTGCCCATGTCTCGTATGTGTATATGCATATCTACAATTGTGTGTGTGTGTGCGTGTGTGTGTAGCAGTCATTAACTTGGATTTATGGCTAGGACTATGGCAACTAACTAACGCGCAACGTTTCACATCCTACTTTGCCAGCCTTTGCCTTCCTGTTGCTCCACATACTTTGTGCAGACACACACACACACGCACACGCACACACACTCTGACTCTGGCACTCGCTTGGGGAATTTATCTGGCTTGCACTTATCTAGTCGCTGCAGCGCTAATGTAATTAGTTTTCCCTCTCGCGCACAAATGTAGGCAACACAAACTGAAAACTCAGCTGCAGCCGCTCTAAAGGGCGTGGGGCGTGGGGCGGGGGCGTGGACTGCGGAGCTCGGGACTGAGTTGATTGTCCTGTTGGCCCGTTTAACTTGCAGTGCCCCAAAAACGGACAGCCCGACGCCAGACTCCTGCTTATGCCCAGCTAACTTCTGTCTGGCAATCGAGTAGGAAAAGTTGTTGTTTGCATATGAAATTTTCGTGGCTTCAAATGGCAAAACATGTTTAACGACAGCTGGCACCACTAGCTTCACTAGCACCACCCGTTTTGCCGCCTGCCCTCCTGGGGGTGTGGAGACTGACAGCTCCAGGCCACAGCTCAAATAAAAGAGAAAAGGAATCGAATCAATGGCAAAAGCACGTCGCCGAGCAGAGCAACCAAATAAAAGCTGCACTTGCTGCAGTCAAAAGAATGTCAAGAGTGACTCTGTGTGTGCCACGCCTATACGCCCACACACACACATATAGGCAGGTAGAAGCTTGTCTATGGCAGCGTTGCTACGCTTCAACCCTAGCGGCAGCTGCAACTTCCATCCGGGCTTGGCAACCAGCTGCCAGGGGGGAGGGGGGTGTGGCTGCCAGGGGGCTGCCGTGGGGCTGTCTCTGTGTTTGTCTTTGTGCGCGCAGTGTGCATTTCCAGCAATTCACAATTGCAGCTCGGGCAGAGCCACAACTGGGATTGAATCCGCTAGCCCTTGGGCTTTCAAGTAATTCCCGCTTTTTCCTCATTTTTGTTTGGCAATATGTTCAGCTGAAGAGCTAGGGTTGCTCCATGTGAGTGTGTATTACACAGTTTGTGTGCGTGTGTGTGTGTGTGTGTGTGTGTGCGAGTGTTCTCTCATATTAACAAGATAGGCTGGCGTGTTCCTTCGTACTTATGCATGTTGCCAGCGCATCCCTAGGGCGAGCTTTTATCCCATGTGCATGTCCCGAAAAGCAGGAACAAAGGAGCAGTGCGCTCTAGTGGGAAGTGCTCGACTAGCAGATACCACACTGAAAACCTGCTCACACAAAGAACAGGCAGAGGCAGAGGACGTCGACTGCAAGGCTTGGATTCAAAATTAATATTTAGCTGAATCGTCAATCTCCCTCTCTCCCTCTCTCTCTATCTCTTCCTGTCTCTGTCTCTATCTAAACGAATTGACTTTCCTAGTCATGTCCACTCTTCGCGTCGCACACAAAGCAAAGCAGCTGTCGTTCAATGTCATCAACTGCTTCGATGGCAGACAGACTCAAAGAGCCCAAGCTGTGGCGTGGGAATTAGGGAATTGGCTTATTAGCAACAGATCAAAAGGTGTTGGCCAATTCAGACATTTGAATTGGAATTGGATAAATGTCTGCGCATCCAGTTGCTGGGGTAACTCATTGAAAATACGCCCAAGCGATTGCAATTGAAGGGAACTACATAATTAATTGCCAGAGTAATTCAAGTAATTGCAAGGAAAATCTAGTCTGCCAAGGAAAAACCTAGTTTTTAATAGTTAGTCCGGTAATTATTATGTAATTATATAAGACTTTAGGGATCATTAGATAGTGCTCATTGTAATTACCCAAGTAATTAGGGCAGTAGTTAAATGGAATAAAAGTAATTATTGGGCAGCTTGCAGTAATTGTTTCGTAATTTCAAAGTAGTCAAGTAGCTAATTAGGTGCTGGAATCTTACAGACGTACACCTCTGGTGATACTCACTTTGCGACTCTCCGCCGGCATGCTGGACGTGCGTAGACGCTGTCGCTCCGCCATGTGCACGGCCACGGCTATGGTAGCTGAGCTACCGTAGGCGACGCTGGCCGATGACTCGCCCACGCCCCGTTCGCGCTGCTGATTGCTGCTGAGTGGGTGGTACTGCTGCTGCAGAGCCCTGCTGTTGGCGACGGGCGAGTGAACCTCATCACTGGAGCCGGCTGTGGTGGAGCTGGTGGCGTTGGCGGCGCCAGACGACGTTGTTGCTGCTGTCTCCGCCGTATGCTCGGCCACAGCCGCCAAGGCTGAGCTGGAGCCGAGGCGACACTTGTCCAGCTCGTTGACTGGCAGCTGACTGCTAACACCAGATGCCACGCCAGCTCCTGCTCCGACGCCTGTTACTACCCCGGCGTACTGCGGCGACACCGCACCGCTCATCGCCTGATGGAAGGTCAGCACGCCGCTCTCGATGGCCCGCCCATGCGGGGACTTGGCCAGCGTCATACGCTCCCTGCAACCACAGAGTACAGCATAAATACAATCGAGCGTGGCTTAATATAATTTGCATTGACAATCGCTAATTAGCTTGCAGCAAAATTGACTCAGGATGGCGATCGCGTTGCATGGAATCAACTGAAAAGTCGCGGAACCTGCTCTGCTTAAGGCTTATTCAATTTTCTTTCTTCTTTGCTTCAAGTTCAAGCAACAAAGAAGAAGCGGACGGACGGATTGCCAAAGGACGGACAGAGTGCAACTATCCATGCCCTCAGAGCTTTCAGAAGAAATTCAATTAGGGGCAGAATAAGGCCTTTGCTAAAGTTACCATTAAATTATATATTAAATTCCTGCATGAGGAAAAATCTGTAGGGACTTGAAACATCTTACGGTGCCACAAATAAAAGCAATCGATAAATGTTAAAAATCGAAAAAATCAAGAGTCAGTTGGAAACTGTTAAATAAGAAGTCATATATCGGTTAAAGCACTAGATAACTCGGGCTATTTGTATTTATCGATAAACTGAAAATGTGATGTAGTGCACAGGAAAGAGCTTAACTGATTTTCTGGCACTGTCTTTCTAGTTTGCTCGAAGCAGGGCTGCAATCGATATTAGGCTTGCGCAGTCGATAATTGGGATTTCTTGTAATGTCAAATGTGAGCAACCGCAGAGCAAATAAGCTGCAAATGTGAGAATAAATCAAATCGATTTAAGGCCGAGTTCATTGGCCACAACGTGAACGAGCTGATTGCCTTTGAGCTGAGGCTAAGGCAAGGCAGTTGCTGCAACAGCTGCTGTTGCGTCTGCAATTGTTGCTGTCGCAATGACAATGCAGAGAATCTTCTGAACAGGAACATGTTAATTAAACAGCAGCGGAAGTATTATGCGCGTCTAATTCCCCCCACCTGTTGCTGTTATTCGGGAAAGCAAACAACTCCTCCACCTCCTCCGCGCGCTCCTCTTCTGGCTGCTGCTGCTGTTGTTGCTGCTTCTGTTGCTGCTGCTGTTGTTGTTGTTGCTTCTGTTGCTGCTGCTGCTGTTGTTGCTGTTGTTGCTGTTGTTGCTGTTGTTGCTGTTGTTGCTCGGCGGCGAAACTCTTGCTGTCGTTGGCATAGCCGTAGCCATGATCGCCGTGCAGCACGCCAGTTGCAATCGAGGAGCTCCTGCGTCTATTCATATTTGGTGACCTCTGCATTCTCATGCTCGGCTGCAATGGCAGAAATTGCATTACATATATTATTCAAAGTCGATCGACAGAATGTATAGTATTTTTTTTTTTCAATTTGCGCTCAGGGTGTGATCTATAGAGTAAAGCCAACTGGCTAGATCCCTGGCGTAACTAGCTTTTAGGCAAATCAGGCAAAATGCCAGACGAACTGACGGACAGACGAATGAGTAGAGGGGCGGAGATAGTAGAGGACTAGCAGGAGACCTGCCGTATGTGGTAATATTCGGTTCATCACGGTCGAGAGACCCTAGGAAGGCGGATGAATACTCGAACGGACTGATAGAAGAATGAACATAGCTGGAGTGAATGCACGCATGAGCTGAAAGATGAACAGCTGGGCTGAAGGACAGCATGATGAGCACATAAACACACAAACTCAGACCAATCCAACGTTGGATTGTAAAGGCAATCTAGCATACGATGGGTTTTCACATACCGGCCCCGCTCCCGGTCCTGGATCCGGAGCCGCCTGCAGAAAATCCTGGTAGGTGTTGTGCATTGTGTCCGCTGCCATGGCAGCCGAGGAGGCCGGCTCCTCCTCACGCCAATGGCCTTCGCCATGCAGCCCCTGCGAGCCGTACGCCCGGCTGTAGCCCGAATAGTATTGCTGCTGCTCCGCCTGCTCGCCCAGCTCATATTGCTGGGACTGTTGGGTCTGCATGTTGTAGCTGTAGCCAGCTGTCGAGCTGCCGGTGCTCGCATTGCGCTGTACACCGCCCTGCAAGCTGCTGCGGCTCTGCTGCATGCGCTGATAGCTGCCCTGTGCTACGGGCGGAATCGGCAATATGCGGTGCAAATGGGCCTGGGCCGATGTGCTCGGTTGCTGGGATAGCGGTGGCAACTGTTGCTGCTGCTGCTGTTGCTGTTGCTGCTGCAGCTGTTGTTGCTGTTGTTGTATTTGCTGATGCAACTGCTGTTGTTGCTGCTGCAATTGCATCTGCAGCTGATGCTGTTGCTGCTGCTGTAGCTGCAACTGTTGCTGCTGCATTTGCTGCATACTCTGCAACTGCTGCAAGTGCTGCAGCTTCTGCTGGTCCTGTTGCTGCTGCAGCTGTTGCTGTTGTTGCTGCTGCTGCTGCTGCTGCTGCTGCTGCTGCTGCAGCTGGGTCTGGTGCTGCTGCGGCTTCAGTATCGGCCTTAGCACATTGTAGGCCGGCTGCTGGGGTGCTGGAGAGGGCACGGTGCCATCGCTGCCGTCAAAGCTGGAATCTGCAACAAAAAAGCCAACGGAATTTCGTGAAACTACCAAAAATATGCGGGGCTGTCCAGCGCGCCATGCTATGCTACCCATTCGAGTCGTCTCGACTCCTGCCGCCCAGCTTTCGAGCATGACCCATGAGCTGAACTAGTTCAGCACATAATGACGGGAATTCCGGATAAGCTGCATCATTAAATGCTCACCGAACTAGCTCATTTCGATTGGTTCTCTCAATGGAGCTGGTCACTGAACAATTCCATAAACAAATACTCGATTAAGTCTGCCCATTTGCCTCTGGCTCTGCTCTAATTGCCTAGCTGCACAGAGGCCTATTCAGGCAGACGCTGCACCCACTCACACTCACACTCACACTCACACACACACACACACACACAGCCAGTCATAAATTAATGCTGACCAACTGCTAAAAGGCATGGCTCACAACTGAGGCAGCTGCTGTTCAGAGTGGCATTTATGGTCCCAGCTCTTAGTCCCTTCCCATGCCAGGAGTCTGCCGAATTGTGACCCAGGTCGCAGCTACACCTGAGCGAGACACACCCAACACACACGGGCGCAGCAATATGTTACCTTAATCGAAGTCAAAGTCAAGCCAAAGTCAAATATGAGCATGTTTTCAGCCCGAAAACTTGGCTGCCTACATATTTCAAAGACCTCACTGCACAAGTATGTGTGTATGTGTGTGTGTGTGTGTGTGTGTGTGTGTGGGTGTGGCCATCTATTAGCTGCATAGCTTAGTTGGTATGTATGAAGCACCGTTTACTTTACCCAAGGCACATTACATAGACATATTTAGTATGCACATACTTTAGCTAAGTTAAAAGAGTATAGGGTATATATGAGTCGTGCTCCGAAATAAGCTTCAGGCCTTGTGTGTTTCAGCACATTAAAAAGTACGATTTTATTAGTTTTGCTCTTTTTTAACTAAACGAATAACGATTGCCATAAAATCGGCGAACGAATATTACAAAGCTTATAGCATCCATGTAAAAATACAGGGTATTCTGCGTATCACAAGGGTAGGGCAGGTCACTGATTGATTGCGTGACTGATGGACAGATAGGTGCATTAACTGCCAGATTTATTAAAGGATTGCACAATTCATTGATAGACTGAGCAATTGACTAATTTATTCACTCATTCAATTGTACCCACAAAGGGCACTTATTCGCTCACTCATTCATTTCTTCATATACCGATTCATGCATTGCGTGATTTTGCTATTCACTTCCTCATTCAACCATTCACTCATTTATTCATTTGTATTATTAACTGATTCACTCATTCAGTCACTCACATCTACCCGCAAAGAGCATTCATTTCTTCATATACCGATTCATGCATTGCGTGATTTTGCTATTCACTTCCTCATTCAACCATTCACTCTTTTATTCATTTCACTCACTCACTCATTCACTCATCGCTTGGCATAGTTATTCACTCACTCACTCACTCGTTTATTCATTTGTCCCCTCAAAGAGCAAGCGTTGCTTCATAGTCACCAATTCATGGAGTCATTCACTCAATTATTCGCTTGTTTCCTCAAAGAACATTCATTTCCTGAATTATTAATTTGTTTCCATCGGAAAGCCGCTTAAGAATGACACGAGTCATATTAATTTAATGACTGAGCTTTGACATCAATTCTAAAAATGCTCCTAATGGAATTAGAGAAGCGTTGGAGAGGAGTACGTGGGCAGCCCCAACCAATTCAATCAATGCGACAAATCAATTCAATCAATGAAAAGTTGCTGAAAAGCACTCGAGGACTCAACCTGACTAAATAGTAATGAAATGTTTGTGTTAAACATTTTCCAATACCCTGTCAAAAGTCCAGTGAGAGTGTTTTAAGCGAACGCGATTAGAGTACTCTTTCAGCCATTTTTGGAATCGAAGGGCGCCTATGCCAGACGAATATAGGTATAGCTCAGGGCATTCGGTAGTCCATTCGGTTTCATTCTTCTATAATTAAGCGAACTCTTGTCGCATTTAATAATATGTTTATGGCTAACCGAAGCCCGTCCACCTGCTGATCCGATTAACCGATGCTCAAATTCGAGCTGTCAGCTATCCGTCCGGCCTGTCTGTTGGTCACTCTGTCTGCGTATCGCCCACGTAGCTGAAGTACATTTCAAGGGTCCTTCTCGCATCCTGTATACCCTGTTTGCCCCGTCGCCTGTTGTTGAGAGGAAATGCATACAATCAAAGCTAAATTCAAGGCTGCAATCAAATCGATAAATATAATATTAAGAGCAACGATATATTTCAGTTCTAATAGCTTCAGGCTTAAGGTCTCCTGTCACATCTCAGAGTAACTGACTTAATCGAAAAGCTTACTTCTGCTAGTAGCTGATGTAAAGCATAATTCCTTACAATCGATAACTATAGACATTGCAAATAGGGCTATGAGGCAGCTGTGTAAGCTGAACTTAGCAAAGAGCGAAAAGGTCAATTTGCAATGCAGCAATTAATCGATAATTATGTAATAGCAGAACTAGCAATCACAGGAAACGCCAGGCGAATTCTTGGCTGTCAGTTTCCAGTGCGAAATATCGACAGTTATCGATAAATATTTTGAAATGAATATGCCGTCAAAGTGCTGCAGGTATTCCAAGTATGCCAAACCGGTATTCCAGTCTCCTCTCCCCCACCCCTTCTTATTCTACGTCTCTCTCTCTGCCCCTCATTTCTGTCTCTTTGTACCGATTATAGGGTATACACTACGTAGCACACCCTTCGCCTGTTGCTATTTTTGTTGCTTTTGTTGTCCGCTTTTAAAGCCGACCTTTCAAAAAAAGGGAAAAACGCTTTGGCTCAGTTTGGGTTCAGCTCTGAGCTCACTGAGCTGTTGTAACCTTTTTTCCTGCAACATGTTTGTTGTTGTTGTTGTTGTTGTTGTTATTATTGTTGTTGTTGCAGTTGTCGCTTTGCAGCATTTTGTTTTTGGTCTCTGTTCATTTGGCACTTGTTTTAAGTTGATGTCTAACTTGCGCTTTATGGGACCAGCTGATGTCAGCCCCGCCCCCTTACACTCCTCTCCCCCTCTCTCATACCTTGGCTGTTTCTTTTCTCTATATGAAAACATAATACGCATTACGCCCTTTCGCAGGGGCAACATCCAGGCGCGCCAAAGTAGGCAGCACCGGGAATTGCCACAAAATTCTCAATATCAATGGCGCAAAGACTCGTGCGAGTGTGTGTGTGCGTGTGTGTGTCTGTGTGTGTATTGGGAAGTTTTAATTGAAATATGAATGGGGCATCCACCTGGAGACCCGACGCACAGCTGTGCCACAGCCAGAAATCGGCTCAAGCTCAACAATTTTTATTGTTTTCGCCAGCCATTAATTAAGTATAAACATATGTAGGTGTGCGTGTGAGTGTGTGAGTGTGAGTGTATGAGTGTAAATGTGTATGCGGCTTGTCGCCAGCGCTGTATGCGCGCTTTGTTTGACAGGGATTCCCGCAGACAAGCTATAGAAAATGTCGTGCCTGCATGTCGCCCTGTTGCTCTACAAACACACACAGGCACACATACACAGTCACACACACACACACACACACACACACACATACATCGCAGAAGAGCTGACAACACACATTGAAAGTTTTAAGCTGTCACTTGCCGTAATAAGGCATCCGATTCCTAATTAACCTGCTCGCCGTATTCTATATGCTCCTGCGGCCTTTCTGTCTATCTTTCTCTCTCTCCCACTCCGTCCCTTTTTTATATACATATGCATCCCTATAGCTAGCTGTAGCTGAGTCTCTTCTTACCCTATATTTCCCCTACCTAGTTTTTTTTATCCTTCTCCATTTGTTTTTCTCTCATCTTCTTCTCTCTTCTTTGCATTTTCTTTCACTTCTACTCTCCTCCGGTCTTCTTCTTGTCTCCTCTGCTCTCCATCACTCATTCGTCTCACATCACTCTTTCAGTCACACTCTTCTCTTCTATCTTCCTCCTCTCTCTCCCTCCCTCTCTCTCTCTCTCTCTCTCTCTCTCTCTCTTTCTGTTACTTCATATATCACTCTCTGAATATCTCTGTTACAGTCTTCTCTTCCCTCTTTCTCCTCTCTCTTCTCTTCTATTTTGTATTTGTGTCACATTGTGTCACTCTCTCTCTCCCGCTCTCTGTTTCTTCTCTTACCATTTTTTCGCCTTCTATGCTCTTCTCACGCCATTTATCAATAGGATTAGCTTACCAAAGTCGTATGGTCGCTCCAGTATGACCGAGTGCCTTGGCTGTATGTGCCGCGGACTGTCTGCCAGGAGGCGGGGCATCACATAGTTTTGGGGCGCACGCCCGGCGCTATTGTCCTCGCCGTCGGGTCCAAGTCGCAGCTGGTGCAGCTCCATTTGCAGGTCGCGCGTCTGCTGGTGGCGCTGCAGATGATCCTGGTCCAGCTGCTGCTGTTGCTGCTGCTGCTGCTGCTGCTGGAAACTGGGAGCGGCCGACGGCAGCTGCTGACCACTGCTGATGTTGAAGCTGGTCAACGTCGAGTGCTTCGGGCTGCGCGTCATCAGCTGGCTGTGGACAAGGCTGTCGACGCTGCTGCCAGTGCTGGAGCAGTGGCTCAGCACGCCGCCGTAGTCGCCTAGGTCATCGGCGCCCGACACGCTCCTGCGCCGCATTCCGCGGCTGCGACTTCGTGGGCCTAGGGCGTAGCCCGAGTTGGGGGCGAGCTCCTGATCCACGGCCATGGACCGGCTCATGTCGCCGCTGCTGCCGCTGCGGCTGCGCGGGGCCGCGCGAACCACCGGAACCGGATGCGGATGAGCATGCGGATGCGGATGCTGCGCAGCAGCGGGCTGCTGCCACGAGTAGCGAATCTGCTGAGAGCGGGAGCGAGAGCGGTTCGCCATCTGCTCTTGGATCTGATCCTGGGTGGGAGGTATGACTTGCGCTCGCCCTTGGCTCTGAGCATGGATCTGAGCCTGGATGTGCTCATGCCCAGCACGCCGGTTGAGATGGCTGCGTAGGCTTCCACCGCAACGCTGCCGCTGGGCATGCATGGGGCTCCGGCGCGGTATCACCTAATCCGGAAACGAAAAACAGAGCAAACATAAGAGAGATTAAGTCAGAGCTGTCCACAGAGGCCATCGACTGTAGACGCCACACAGATGGATGCAATGGGAATGCTGTCTAGGCTGCGGCTGGGGCTTAGTTTTCTGGGAGCCTTTCGACTTTCGAGTTTGGTCTGTACCTTATCCTCCAGCAGGTTGGCAAAGAGCTCAACGTGATCCTCGTCCTCGTTCATCATCTCGAAGAAGTTCTTGAAGGTCTCCGGAAACGTGGCCGGAAATTGACCCTGCGCCAATTTCGTGTCCATTTTTCAATTGCGATTTCTGTTTATTTTCTTGTTTCGATAGGTTTTCGCCTTTTCTTGCTTCTAGCTTTTCGCTAACGTTTAACAACATGCAATATAAAGAACATACATCAAGTAATTAGAGTGAAAAACAGGCAACAGCGAATGAGAAACGCAAAGGAGAACAAAGGAAGCACACAAAGAAAACAGGAAAACAAAATGAGGAAAAAAAAAACAGAAATTGGGAAGGAAAAGTTTTTGTAGAAAACCCTTAAAGTTTTCAGCGCAAGTTGAGCTCTGCGCGTGCATGTGTGTGTGTGTGGTAGGGGGGTCGCTTAGGGTATATATATATGTGTGGGTGTGTGTGTGTGTGTGTGTGTGTTAACAATTAGAGCTCAACTGTTAAATGGCCTGAATGAGCCGAACAATGAGCGCTGAGACTCGTCCACGAAGCAACGCGACGGCCAAATTTGATTTCACGCCAACAAAGCAGCGGGAAAACAAGGCAAACAGAGGCATTGCTCGACTAGCGAATACCCTTTCCATTTGTGTATCATGGATGTTTAGATATAGAAAACTTGTAGCTCAAGCATTGGCTCAACAGCATCGATGCGTAGCAGTGAGCCAACATGAACCACAACTGGGGTATGCTCAGCCAACTGATACCCTGCTCTGTCTTTGCTCATCATCTAGGGCAGCTTAGCTCGACTTATGTCGCAGCTCATATGAAATTCGAGACGGCCTAGAAGCAGCTCCCTTTAGCAAGTTAAAAGTTTTGCTCACAGCTTACTTCACAGTTTGTAATCCACACTAAATGTACGCACGTATCTATTGTACACACATATACAGGCACTAAGTGCCGGGCCTGACAACAACAACAACAACAACAACAGCAGCAGCAACAGCAGCAACAGAAACAATGGCACGATGAGCACATTATGTATACGCAGTGGCTGCCACTGAGAAGATTTTCTGTTTGGTAGGCGGCGCTGATGATTTTCCTTCTGCGTTCCTTTCCTTTCCTTTCCTTTCCAAGCCGCTAAATTTGAAAAGTTGCCACGCCGTGGGCTGCCTGCCACTTGGCCAGGCCAGAGCAGTCGCGCACAGTAAGCCAACCACTCGAGCGCCCACCCACCCACTCAGCGAGTCCGTCCGGCCGTCCTCGCCAGCTGAAAAGTTATTTTAATGGCGGTTTTTTCGGTCGTCAAGCGAGCAAGAACCACTTAGAGTGCGACGGGTGAGTGTGAACGACTGCGCCATGCTCGCTCACATTCGACGCAGCGATTCTTGGAATCCGCACCCGAAGCACTTGGCACGTTTCGAGTCGATTGCTTAAGCTGGAAAATCGATATTTTCGATACTGAAATCGATTTCTGAACAAATTCTATCCACAGCATACCTTTAGCACAGCCTTTGGGTTAAGGTAGGTCTGCTAAGGAGTGAACAGCTCCAACGACCCGCCCACACAATCTACGACTTTGGCTATGGCCAACGAATATTGTGTCTAGTGAAACGCATATGCTCGCCTTGGTTAAATGGACGAGCAGAATATCAACAACGTCGCGAACCCATTCAACTTTTATACATTGCAAAAGGACTGGCTGCGGTTGTTTTGGCTGTCATTCAATCCCTAGGCGCTAACCTCTAGCCCTCTCCAGCCTCCTACTCTGTCTCTGTCGCTGTTCCCTCATTTCCTTCTCATCATTTTCCCTTTGCTCGTTTGGCCTTTGGCATCTGTTTTCCCACTTGGTAAACGGAACTGGAAACTGAGCACGGAATATTTTGGCTCTGAGACGTTCTGTCTGTCAACTTTTAAGACCGCGACGCTTAAGCGGGCGAGAGAGAGAGAGAGAGAGAGAGACCGAGGGAGTGCGAGAGGGAGAGGGAGAGGGAGAGCAGAGAGGGAAAAACAAGCATAGACTTAATGAATTCCAATTTCATTTTTGGCACCTAATTGAATTGCAGATGAAGGTGTTGAAGAGCCACGCCAGACAAATAGTTGCAGCTAATTAGAAAGATTTAGATTATTCAGCAAGCGTCGAAGCACCTTGAGTACAGTTGGACATGCGGGAGACAATTCATTTACGGTCTAGATCGAGAGACACTCAACCAGCTAGAAGCACATTTTCTTTAACCTCTTCACGCGTGCTCTCGCTCCACATCCATGTTTAATGCCAGACTCGGGCAGCCTTTCAGAATTACTTGTAAATTTACTTGTAAGCCAGAGGCCAGGAAACAGATACAGTTAGGAGCAGGAGGCAACTGCCAGCAGTTAATAGAACCGAATCGGTATTTGCCGTTTGGGTTGACAACACTTTGCTCTATCGAGGGGGCAGAGAAAGGGAGAGATAGAGGGAGAGGGAGAGGGAAACAAGCAACCGCCACAAACCGAGCTGCTAGCCTAAGGCCTTGCATTTGATGCTAGGATGTTTTTTGTCAGTTTGTCAAGTCCATCAATTGAAGCGATTGCTCTAATGAATGGCACATTGTGCAAGGGGTCAAGCATCGCTGCAATCGAGACCCAGACGAGAAGCAGCGATACACGAAGGAGGCAATGCCTCTGGCTGCGATTGCTCAGCGTGGAGATACCCTGTAAGCTGTGTCTGCTGTGTCATCATGCAACTCAATTATTGCTGTGGACTTACTTTCAATAGTCACTGTCAGCATGTACACAAGATAGACGATGCCGGAGATAACTGCATGCATGTCAAGAGAAACTCCCGGACTCTCCGTCGACATTTGCCAACCACACTTACCCGCATATGAATATTTGCCCATTTGCGGCGGGTTCAGTGCTTTCGCAAGGTGAAAAAACTAATGCAAACTAATTTCGCCGCGTTGCAAATTTGCCAAGTTAGCGGCGCGGCAATTTGAGAGGCATCGTCGGAAGTTTTACCTACCACTTAAAAGTGAGCTTGACGAAGGGGTAGCTTAGCTACTGGCGGGAACAAGCGCAAGCTGCTCTCCTCGATGTGTCATCGCTTGCATTAGGGTCACCTATTTACAGCTATCTACCCTTATCTTCGACCTCAGCAACGCTTTGACCTGCCCTCGCTTGGATTCATCTGTCTGCGGCGTGCCAGACTTTTATCGGGGTTTCTTCTAGTCGGGCACAGACGTTTCGATGCAAGTTTGCTCTGGGTGTGTGAGTGTACGTGTGTGTGTGTGTGTGGCATATAGAGAGGAACATTTGCTGGCTCTCGGCAGTTAGCAAACGATGTCAAGTGTGGGCGTTTCAGCTTTCGGTGCTGGCTCTCGACTCGCGTCAAGCTTATTAAAAAAGCAACAGCAATCTAGGCAGCCAGGAGAGGAACGGCAGGAAAACAGAGCGAGGGGAGAATGAACGAAATGTCGGGCTAAGGCCGGGTCAGCTAGGCTCGAGACCAGGAGCAGCCAGGAGCCAGGAGCATGGCAACGCCTCGCCGAGTGTTTTAAGCGCTTAGCTCACTCAGCCGATTACGACAAACAACGAGTATCTGGGAACCGCCCACCCAGAGGGCGCACCCCAAGAGGATAGGCAAACAAAGAGCCCAACCACCGCACCACCCGAGCAGCCTCATGCCAGCATTGGCCTCAATTGCGTTTCGCTTGACAGATCCAAGTGCCTAAGTATAACGGCAAATTTTTTAGCCAGTTATTGCTAATTTTTAATTAGACACAGCAGCAGGTGGCACGAATGGGACAGGACTCGGCAGCAGGAGTACTTCCTTCTAGCAACATCGAAGCGCCCAACTCGCATGACGCAATAGGCGACTCAGCTCGGTGCCTGTCGCAAGCAGCTCATGTGCAGCTATGTGGCCTAGCCACACACACACACACACACACACACACACACACACACACATACATGCATATATAAATATATATATGTGTATATGTGTATATATTTGTATATACACCCACACACACAGCAGCACACTGTCTTATGCGGATGGCTATCTGCGGTAATGAACCCGCCCAAACAATTATGCAACAGTTCAAGCAACCAGAGGAAGCCATAGATACCCTGTACTGCGCATTACTGCGAATGCTCGCTTGCTCTACTTCATGAGGTAAGCGATATACCCCGCCACAGCAGTTGGCGTAGCTAATGGGTATGTATCCAAAGAAGACAACGCAGGAGGCAAGCTTCTACTGCTGCTGGCAGTGCAGCCCGAGGTTATGTCAATGGTGGCCTGTGGCATGTAGCATGTGGCATGTGGCATGTGGCAAGGCAAGTGAGTGATAAAACCAAAAATTAATGATAACGAACAGTAGACAACAGCAAAAGTCTCGCAGCAGACTAAGCCAATGTGAAAGGGCCCAGCTTGTAGCACGTTCACCTGCAATTTGTGGCAACACCAATAGCTCCTCCATTTGAGCAATTATCAGTCAGTAAATAGACATGGCATGGCTCTCTGAACTGCATCGCTCATCGAACTAGTTCGGCAAAGCTCTGCGATAATATGCATTTCAAAGCGAGCTATCATTCACAGTTCACTGAACTGCTGCGGCACTAGAGCTGCCAATCTAGATTCATTTAAGTCGAATATATTGCTCACAGTTCACTGAGCTAGTTCAGAATTAATACGCTTAACTTGAACGCCCTGCTATAAACCAGTTCGTATCTGGCATTACTGACTAAGGTCATTGCGATATGTCTGGCCTTACAAATGGACGTCATGTCCAGCATCACTCAGATAGGTCCCTGGTTTATCTCAATAAATGTTGCACTCACAGTGGAACTAGCTCAGTGGCAGTTCATTGCAACTGCACTTGTTGCGGCGAACTAGTTGACATCTCAAATTACTGACTGACGTTTTAATACATTGTATTTCGCTGTTCACTGAACTAATCAAGCAGAAATAGTTCATTTCTTAGTTCAATCTGCTGAATCGCTCCCTGAACTAGATGAATGGTTCATTTATACAACAAGTTCGTTCATAATCAACGAAATACTCAGTGTCATTTATGTACACATATGTAAATATCTTAGGGAACTTTTCTGTTATCGCAGCAAAGGCCGAGTAGATGCAAAGTATTTGTATTCTCTATCTGTCAAATACTCCTTGAAAAGGATTTTGCTTCTTTTTTGAATTTTTATCAATGGGCACTTGAGAGAGAACACAGCAGAAAAGCGAATGACTCGGCGAAAAATCCGAAATTGGGTTATTTGCACAACTTTTGACCAATGCAGTCAAATGAAAAGCAAATAAAGCAAAGCAAATTTAAAAGCAAAACGAGAATGCGAAGGGCGAAAACAAACAGCAGAGCAAGGGCTAAGGATCTACTATATAGAATAGCACAAAGCATACACATTGATTGATTAAGTGAGGAATGTCTCGAAGGCAGCTTCATTTTTCATATCAATTATATCTGATTGATTGACTGAGTAATGCCCATAAACCGATTGACCCTGCATTCAACTTCGAGAAAATTACAAGCGTGGCTGGAGATGAGCTTGAGAAATGATTCGATTTATCGAGAACGTCTATATGTTCTATAGGTAAAAGTTTCGTACTTTTTAGTTCCTTGCTTGTTTGCTTAGCCAGAGGCATTGGCATTGCGAAATATCATTTGGCCCCAATTGTTTGCATAGGCTAAACAGCAGAACCCTATCGAACGCCCCCAAAAGAGAGCGAGAGATGGGGAGAGAGAGAGAGAGAGGGGAGGAAGTGAAACGCCAAAGAGGCGAAAAAACGGAACTGAAACCGAAAATCAAACTGATTGCGAGCCAAGAAGGTTGCGATGGGCAACAGCCGGCAGCAGGACACCAGGCAGCAGGAGGACAGCAGGCAGCTGGCAACGGCTATGAAAAGAGCTGCTAAAAGACACATGAAATTGGATTTGTATACAAAGCACAGCACATGGAGAGCGCAAGAGCGAGAAAGGGAGAGGGAGAAAGAGGGCGAGAGGGGAAAGGGGAAAGCGAGCTGAACCACTGAATGACCAAGCCAAATGAATGAATAAATGACCAAGCGAATAAAGCAATAACCCAAAGGCAAAACTCAAACGACAAGAGCTATGCCCCCAGGCACACACACACGAAGAAGGAGAGAGCAATATGTGGGGCGAGAGAAAGAGAGAGCGATATTGTTTGATGAAAAGCTCACACGCGTTTACGTTTTGTATGGACTGCTTGTAAACATATGCTCAATATTGAAAGGGAGGGAAGAGTATAAGGGGGTAGTGGCAGGCATAGTCAAGCAGTCAATCAGTTGGCCGTTCCCTACTCTATCAATCAGACAGCCAAGTCCATCAATTATCAATACATCACACACTAAAAACAAAGGGCTTTAAGGATGAAGAAGGCTTCATATATAATAAATATATATCCATCAGGCAGTCAGGCAGTCAGGCAGTCAGGCAATCAGTCAATCAAATCAATCCATACATCACTGAGTCAGTTAAGCAATCATAACTGATACAAGTAAAACGATGGATGCATAAATCTATATAGAAATATATTTTGGGATATGGATTCCATGCAGAAATATGAATCAGTTCATCAATCAGTCAATCAGTCGAGAGTATGTGTTGGTGCAGTTTGTGAGAAGGCTTTCGCTCTTTCGGGGTCTTTGTATGAATTCATTTAGCTGCTCAGCCCTAAACTCCAATTCGCACATGTGAGTCTACATTTATCATGGCCTAGGCAAAGCATTTCTCTCTCCCTCCCTCTCTGTCTGTCTGTGTGAAAATCTTTTGTCTGTTTGTTTTTTCCATGGAGCACTCATTGTTTGTTGACAATAGCAATGCGAGAACCGAGACCCAATGGCCACTTGCGGCATGCAGATTTAGTTGTTAAGGCGTTGTAATGACACAGACAAAGTCCGAATGAAGGACCGCATGAATGAATGAATGAATGAATGACTGAATGAATGAGTGGGTGACAGAAAGGAGCCCAATAGTATAACAACACGAACAGCTAGCAGCAGTCTCAGCAAGCGAATCTGATTGATGGATTGACATATTGACAGACAATGCAGTTCGCGAAAAATTTCCATGTCAATTAAAGATCATGTCAAAATGGGTTTGATGGGAGTGGACGACCAAATTCATACCGATTCTAACTTTGTGAAAAATCGATAGAAAATCAAAAATCATTTATTTGCATTCAAGGAAAAACACTTGAAGCTTAGTTTAGGAAAAAGCAAAGAAAATCATGAGAAAACTGCAGAAAATACATAAGTGAAAAGAAAACTCGAGGCTCCAAGTACCGTAAATTTAAGGCAAATTGAGTTCACTCACTCATAAAGGCAGCTCCCCCCCCTTTTTCTCCCCTTCCTCTCGCTCATTCTCCACATCTGTTTGATGAGTGGGCAGCCAAATAGTTTTGGCCAACCGTCGACAATCTGACATGTATTGAAGTGTAATGAGCACTGCGGAATGCGGTTAACCAAAATGGATGAACATGCTGAGCCAACTCAGTTGGAGGTGCTCCTGCTGTTCGCCTTTGTGCCTGCGATGCCCGCGATGCCTGCGATGCCTGGGCCCGTGTTGCTTCGGTTACAATTAAGCTGCCGCTAATTAACGCCCATGGGCGATATTAATTGATATGTACAACAGCAACAACAACAACAACAACAGCAACAACAACAACAACAACAACAACAACAACAACAACGGCAGCACCCAGAGCAAACAATATTCAGCTGGAGACCAATCAAGCAACCCGTTGCGAGGTTAACTTGTAATTGGAGCAGGAGGGACGCACTCGCACAGACACACAGCAGCGTGTCTGGGTCGCCGCCCCGGTGGCAGGAGGCGTGTCACTAGGAGGCTTCGCCCCCACCGCTCAGGCTGCGTTTAGCGCTTTGAAGGGCTTCCCATGCATTTGGCTTGACAATTGTCCGACGGCTCAGCAGTTGGCAAATGTGGCTAAAAGTTTGTCAAGCAGCTCAATAGACGCTTGTTAGGCACTCGGGCGAGCGGAAACGGAAATGGAAACGGAAACGGAAACGGAAATCAGTATTGAACACTTTCGCTCAACATCTACAGGCCCACTCTCCCTCCCTCCCCTCCGCCCTCTGTCTGTCTATCATCGTCTAGCAACAGTTAGGTCGTCAGGCAACATTCATTAAACCGTTTCTTGTTCTTCTTCCACCACTTTGGCTTCGACTCTTGCCCGCCTTGCCCCTGTCCCTTGGCACAGTGCCACGCCCCGACTCTGCGCCGTGAAGTATGCTATGAATTTTGTGCATTCCACAGTCTGGTAATAAACACGTTAAAGTCCATCAATCAATCAATCTGAATAATGAATCAGCTATTCGCACTCAAGTCGTTGTCTCTCCCTCCTGCTCTCGTTCCACTCACTCTGCCTTTGCCTCCAGCTGCACGCAGAAAGGAATTTTTGAAAGCGTCTTCAACGTCTTCTCAACTCCTATCTCAAGCCACGCAGTGAATCAATTATTTGCACTGTAAGCAACTGTGGATGCCATCTATTTATGTAGTTATAAATATTTAAGAAACATTTCTGACTAGGCGCACATTTTATGAACTCTCACTTCTGATTTCATCAAAATCGAAATTATTGGAATCTAATTGGGAGAGAGAAACTCTAAGCTTGCGTTTCGCTGTTCGTTAATGAATAAAAAGAAGTTGCTCATTAGCTCCAGCTAGGAGCAGGCGGCTCAGGAGCTCCTTCGCGCTGTACTCAAGGGACGTCGCTTCGTAATCAACACAAAAATGCTTCATTCTTGACGAGCAGAACTCATTCCTCTTACAGGAGATTACAATGAGGCAAACTGCAGTGCCCCGTAATATAAAATGTTGAGCAGAAGCCAATTCCCTAATTGGGATGATGATATTCAAAACGTGAGACCGAACGCAGCTGGAAGTGTGGCAGGTGCAAGGCCAGTGGGGCACAAGTCCTGTGGCACTTGAATCAAATGCCTGTGCCATTCCCAGAAACGAGGCCAGCTGCCGACTTCAACTAAATGCATCGACGTAATTCAATTAGTTTTAGGCCGGAAATCCCACTCAAATTTTAAATAACACAACTGCACGTAGAAGGTCTGACGTGTAGCTGGAAATCACAGCAAGAAAACAAAAATCCCGAAAACAATTATACGTTTCAAAATAAATGGGCTTCAATTAATTGCAAATCGTAAATCGAATAACATGAACTGAAAAGCTGAGCTGTTAACTCCAGAATCAACCGTCCTGGTCGAGAATATAGTTACTATATATGCTCGAAATCTCTATCTGGTATCTAGCCAAGTCCCACATAGACGGACGAATGGCAGGATAGTCAGATGGAGCAATAGGCGAACGGAGGAACTGACCGACAGAAGGACTGACGGATAAATAGAAGCACGAACGTGAACGAGTACAAACGATAAAACTCCTCCAGCATGCCTAAATATTTATGATTTGTTGTTCTTTTGTATTGCCTATTGCTGAAAATTGTCCTTTTGCTAGGGAGCGGCAAAGCCCAACGGAGAGACAGCAGGGGAGAGGCCAGAGGGAGAGAAGGCACTTAGCGTACAGGTGAAACAGGTAAAGCAAGCTGGCAGCACAGCAGGCAGACAGAAAGACCTCATATTTGCCTCGACTCGCTTTGCATTTGAGCTGCGACATGAGAAACTAGAGAACAGCAAGATTTCCTCAATGCAAATTTTGACTATGGCTGAATGCCATGACAGTCAAAGAGGAGCAGGAGATTTCCTTCCGATTTTACGGACTAAGCGATTCACAGCTGGCTCACTGATTGATGAGAAAATTGACGACAGATTGATTCACAACGCTGCTTGACTAACTGCAGACTGACCAGCAACTGATCTACTGACTGGCGATTGATTGAGGAGCTACTGAATATTTGATGGACAGACTTCCTTACTAACAGACTGACTGACTGATTGACTGAGTGATTGAAACTACCTACCTACTGACTGAATGCCTGATTGATTGCTTGATACTCACTTGTGGACTGCTGGCGCCTGTCAATTGACAATTCACAACTGCGCACGGACTAACAACTGATGACTGAGTGCTTGATTAAGTGACTTATTAATGCCGCTGCTTGGCTGACTAATTCTCGACTGGGTAAGTAATTGACTGACGGCTGGTGAACTGCCTGATTGACTGTCGAATTAACTGTCAAACTGGCTATCGCACACAGCTGGCAGAAAGCCAGCCACGGCTGACTGCAGCATGAGCTCGCAGAATGAATTCTATCCACACGCAAATCAAACGCAAAGCATATTAGACTTTATTATATTATATTGAAATGCTTAAAGCGATTTTTCATTTTTAAACATTTCTATGACAGGATTCCATGTTGTCGTCATTGTTGCCGCTGACGTTGTCAACGAAACTGAGTTTGAAAAATAATCATCATCAATCAGCATCAAAAAATATGTTGAATGCGCGCACACAGTGAAACGAATTGTGAATTGAATGAAATCAATTGGAGTGGATGGGCGCTAAGTATATAAATGTGAGAATATATATATGGAACTATAGATCTATGGGCACATGTTGGCAAAGCTGCGAATATATATACAAATAATATGCCTGCAACTATTTCTGCTGTGCGTTGTTGTTGACTGTCGTTGACTGATTGATTGACGATTGATTAGAGTTCAAACTCTGCCCTCTCTCCCACTATGATTATTTATTGCTGACTGACTGATCAACTTGTCGGCAGCTAAATGAAACGTCTGGTTTGAATTGGGGAAGGGCATCTTGCCCTTGTTCAACTTTCGCATGGCTTCGGAAAAGATTCGCTCAGCTAATATCGCCAGCAAAAGTCGTACATATTTTATTGAAATATTTATGAGCGTGCTACCACGGTGCTATATACATATATTTAAGCCCTGACTGGCACAGACAGGGTGCGCTGTCTGTCAGATTGAAACGCTTTGACATCATTTGCAGCATCGACTCAAAATTATGAAGCAGCGGCCGGAAGCGGAGTCGAATATCAGAGGAGACCTCTCCCTCCTCCCTTATCCACACTTGCTTGCGCATTTCACCACGCCCACTCGCCTCCCACTCCACATCCTGTTCCTCGCTCTCCTTCCGCTCGCTACCTCTGACCTTACTCACGATGAAAATCCATAAATCAGATATTAAAATACGTAGCTCTGGGCGATTGTTTTCACTCATTAGAGCGGCGAGCGGAGGCTGCATTTGTAATACATACTTGCAATGCATTTAATAGCCAGCCGCATGTCGACTAACAGATACTCTGGAAATCCAGTTCACTTCTACTTCTCTACCTCTACCTCTACCTTTGTCTCTGCCTTTACCTCTACCTCTAGCTCTACCTCTAGCTCTACCTCTACCCCTACCTCTACCTCTACCTCTACCTCTACCTCTACCTCTACCTCTACCTCTACCTCTACCTCTACCTTTGTCTCTGCCTCTACCTCTACCTCTACCTGAACTCTACTTCTACCTCTACGTCTCCCACATATAGCCTATGCTCTACGGCAGTTTACAGGGTATTTGCGGTAATGAAAAGCGCATGCCACTCTACCACTCTGTAAATGCTGATGTAAATTTGGTTATTCATTAACTGCATTATTGGGCGTGTTTATTTGGTTTGGGTGAGGATTTCCTTTATCCGGGCGTAAGTTAATCACCAAAGTGAATCAGTTAATTTCAGTTGGCAAACAAAAGTATCTGCTGGCAAACGGCCACGCAAGTACAGTCAAACTCACTTACAGCACCGCTCTTCAAGAATAATTAAAAATGTGGTATTTGCAAATCTAAACGAGTTTGAATCTTGATTTCGCACACAGTTTTTGTCGGTTGCTGTTGGCCAAAGAGGTAACTGAACTGGCATTGAGTTAGCATTATCTATGCATAAGGACAACGGACTGACTGACTCTCTGCAGGTGTGTTTGTCCGTTTGCTCATTTAATTTAGTTTATTAAGTCGAATTTGAGTACAGCACCAGTTAGAAGTTTCCAATTTACTGTAAGCATTGCATAGGTGAATCCACATATTCTGAATGTTTCGGCTTTTGGGCACCCTGCCTGCCTGCCCTCGCCCTGCTCTTCCAAATTACAAATTCAAATCCTAGGCCAATTAGTGCTTTGGCGAAGAAGGAATTATTCAACAACTCCTTTACCATGTGGCGTAGTGAGTGTGTGCGCATGTTGATGTCTTGGTATGTGTATTTATTTGTTACATTTCAGAGTTGATATCAAATTGAAACTAAAGTGAAGCTACTCAGGATTGCCGTACATATAACAGGGGAAAGGGTCGTGGTATCTTCCAGTTCCCTACTTCTCGACTCCATTGTGTCTTTGTGCTCCAATCAAGGAATTCCAACCATATCTCAGTTGAAATATACAAGTAATACCTACCTTAGGCCTAGATTTTACACTAAAACGGAGCTCTAAATAGGCTCAGCTGAGGTCCTAGTCGAAGGCACGACTGAAAGTGCTTGCTCGCCACTTCGACTACGTCGTTTTTATAGCAGCTTTAAGCGAGCAAAAAAGTGAACTTTTAGTATTGATTTTTGGGTAACTCTAAAGAGGGGCAAACGGCGGGGAGCCGGAGGGGTGCTGGGGACGGAGTAGGAGGCAGGACGAGACAGAGGAAATGCCTGGCACTTTGTGCGTGCGACATTTTTATCATTTAATTACGGAACAACGCGTCTAAGTATATTTAATCGATATTTATCGCCTGTCTCGCTTTCCCTCTCCCCGTCTCCCTCTCCCTCTCGCTCTCTCTGTCCCTGCTCTACCGCAGACTGTAAAAGTGTTGCAGTTGGTGTTAAGCAACAGAAATTGTGACTGAATATAGCTGAAAGACAACGTTTCCATTTCAAGCGACGCGCAACATGTGCCTAATTTATGCACATAACAAACAACACACGCACGCACACACTCACGCACGCATGCACCCACTCACGCACATAAAGCAATTCTCATGTATATTTAAGCATATCAACAAAATGTGGTCGCTCTTTAGCTCATTCGCTTAACGAGCTCAGGACTCAGGAGTCAGGACCCAGGAGTCGGCACGCTGTGCAGTTGCTGCTCGTCTTCTTGACTCTCTTTTGATACCCTTTATATGTCATATGATGTTATTAGGCACATCCTCTTTCCACATACGTATATTCATTCTTTGATTTGACTTCGTCTAGCTCTATTATTTCATAAGCTGACTTGAGCGTTTGGCACTAGACAATTGATCGGTGACTGACTCCTTTCAGAAGGAGCTCATCTATCTATGGATAGCTGGGATATTTGCGATTGTACTTGGTTATCGATTACGATATATTATATGCATCGAGAACTAACGATATCTTACTTTGTTTCATTCATAGAAATATATCGACAGCTGGCACCATTCAAAATGATTGTTATCGATTACATGTGTTTAGCTTAAAGTATTATATGTGTATCGATGTCCTGCGATGTTTGCCCACTGCTCCTGATTCGTTTATTCTTGTTGTCGACACACATTTCTATCGATAATTATCGACATATAAGTATGCAGAACCACTTGATAAGCCACTTTCACTTGTTGGCCAGCATAATAATTATGAGAGATTTGCTTTTTAGCCCCAACAGGCCGCACTCTCAAATGCCAACCGCATTTTGCATAACGTTCACGAATTCCTGGAATCTGATAATTAACGCTAGTCGCAAGAATTTCTGCTAAATCTGCGCGCGAATGCCTGAGTTTCCGATTGCACTGTGCAAAGTTATGAACGCGAGCAAAAGAGAGCAAGGGAGAGGCTGGGGTAGAGGCACAAATTTTCAAAATTACAATATGTAATGTGTTTTTATGGCTTTTGCCCATACTAATTAGGGGAGGAGGCGGGAGTGGAGTGGAAACAATTTTGTTTGAATTGTGAAAGCAAGCGAATGTGGGTCGGCCAAACTTTTTAATATCGAGCTGATTAAAGCATCATTTTCACATGCGTGGAGTTCACTTTCAGGGAGTCTCCCTCCCTCTCCCTCTGTGCTCCTGCACGCAGAGTGCCAGAGTTAATCAGGGGAATGTTAAGCGCACCGTTCGAAAGCACGGGGCAGTTGCAACGTTTGCCCTCCTCTCCTGTCTACCTATTGATAGATGATTGCTTATAAATACCTCTATGTATGCATACAATATATAGGGAATTCTCTCATAAGCGCCTCGCCTCGCTGAGCGTTATGTTTGCTCAACAAATGCCCGGCGACAATAGAAAACAATAGCAACAATTACAGCAACAACAAGAGCAACAAGGCCTTATTGCCTTCCTCTTTTTGCCTTTTTTCTTTTTTTTTTTTTTTTTGCTTTCATTGACTCGCTTAGCCAGCTGGCTGCCTGCTGATAAGATATCCAGCGATGCAGAGCGCTTGGCGCAACGCCCCACTCCTAATCGAAACGCCCAGAACGCCGGCCTCTGTAATTAGTTTTGACAATAAGCCCATATAGTGGAGTGGCGGTCTGGCTAAATATTATCCATCAACGCTTAGCGAATGCAAAGTGAACCAGAAATGAGCCAAGCGCGAACCGGAGATGAACAAGTAAACGGCGAACGGGTGAGCGCAAAGCATGGGCGAGTGAAAGGAATACTGATTAGCTTCATTACGACTGCGAGGCGACGCAGCTGATTAATTCCAGAGTGAGAGCAAAAGTTCAGTTGATGGACGAGCAGATACCCCCAGCTCATCGGCCCAATAGTGCAAAATGAGGCTAGTGTTGAAAGCAACAGCAAATTATACCACCCCAGACATTTGATCTGATTACAGATAGACTCTAAAAATCTAGCTATTAAAGCGACGGATAGTTATTCGAAAGATATGTTTTTGTTTGTTAGACTAAAGAAGAATCCGGATAACAAGTTTGCTGACCATAGATGCTATAATTTCTGAGATACGCTCAATAGTGTAATCGATTTTTATCGATTGCACTGCGAGCGGAATTTTCGATAGATGCACAAGTGGTCAGAGCAAATGGAATACCCTATATGGGGTCCATTATAATAGACATTCAGGGTATAGCAAGTGACAGCAATGATAATCAGGGCCGCTTTCGGAGTGGGGGCAGGAAATGTGGCCGGATGGATGTGATATATTGTGCGATAAGGCCTAATATTTGCCAGCTATTGATTGACTCAACTTGATTGCCGTAATTAAATTTGATGAACAATGGCGCAGCTACTGAGTCACAAGTTAGCATATTCCAGGCTTGAGCTGTGCGTCACGTTTTCATTTCAATTTATTGCCCACTTAGCCAATTATGTTTAAGTTGTTGGAGCTAACCGTAAATCCTCTTAGCCAACAATTCCAAGTCTCACTGAAAGTGGCCCGGATCGAGATCAATTCATTGAATCAATGCAAGGGTTTATTTTGCGGCTTGAGCACTTGTTGCTCCGGTTCAGTGCGTTTGTTTCACTGAGTTCACCTCCTGCTAAACAGCTGGAACTAGAATGGAATATTATTGAATTGTTCATGAACGACTGAACTAGTAATTCATTTTGAAAATCGCAAATGGCGATGAAAATGGAAATGAAAATGGCTACGACTTTGTTTACGCTCGACTTTGACTGCGGCATCAGCTGCATCTATAGATCTGACTATGCCTATGTCAGCTCGACTCTGGCCACGGCGGCGATTAAGCACCGACCAGGACTGTGACTACGTCTCTGACTGCGGATATGGTTCTGGTTGAGGGCAGTGCGTTGACTTTGCCTTAATGGCTTTCGCATTCGAGTTTTTTCGTGTTTTGTTTTATTTTTGCGGGTAACTCTTAGCCACACTCAAACCCATATTCAACCGACTTGCAACCGTGCTCATCGCACACTCAGTCAGACTCACACACACACCAACATACACACACCCACACACACAGGAACATAGCCAGTGGCACATCTAATGGCATTCACACTAGGGCACACATGAACGCGCCGCTGAGGCAAGCAAAACAATAGGAAACATATATACATAAAGTGAAAGAGAGAGAGAGAGAGAGAGGGTGGCAGGAGGCGTGGGCCCTGCTTAGCAGCTGCCAGACAGTTGTAGAAAATCAACAAACATTTGCTTTAAGTTGTCGGAAATGAACCTAGTTGATGATGACAACACTAGACAACACACAACAAATGAAGTTGACAGCCCTGACAAGGCTCAAAACTAGACCTGCAATGGCCCAGCACGGCAGCGGCTCGACTTGAAGATACCTTAATCACATGCAAAAGAAAAATAATTTGCCTTAAAGCTCAACATTTGATGAATACATTTCGACAATCGCAGCATCGCTGGCCAATACAGATATAGATATAGATATAGCAGATCCCTGAAAACTCTTGAGTTGAGATCGACTAACGCAAGGACAGAAGCTTGGAAGGAGCAGGCAGCAGTACGACTAATGAAGCTGAGATGGACGTAAGAAAGGACAGTCCGAAGTATATATCGACGGAAGGACAGACGGGCTGAAGCTCAATCAGACTTAAGACGAGCGGCAGTGCTCAAAGCGAATATACTCTCTTCACTAGCTGACCGAGCAGCAAACCCGTAGCATACTTCTGGGCAAGCCGACGAACAGATGCATGTATACATGAGTGTATATGAGTATATATTATATATAAGGTCAAATTGGCTCATTTATCTTATTTCACATTTCTTTACCCACTTCAAAACGATATGAAAAAAGACAAAGGCGAAGGCGGAGGGGGCGGCGAAGACGAAGGAGGAGGCGGAGGTGAAGGCGCTTAGAGGTAGCCAACGAAGTAGAAGCTGAGTTTGTTTGGCAAACGATTTCTGTTTTATTTCTCTGCTTTTCACATACATGTGTTTTCCTCCCCTTCTCCTGCTGCCAAGTCTGTGGCTGTGGCTGGGCCTCCTGCTGTGCTTTGACACAAGTTCACGCACAGTCGCAGTCATAAATATTTATACATACAACATTTTTGGAGAGTTTTCAGCTTCTTTTTGACAGTTGGAAAAATGGAATGATATATTCGTAATATATGTGTGTGTGTGTGCCTGTACATATATATACGATTTGAATCATTTTTAAACGCATTAGCATATCAAATGCGGCCTCTCACTCACACTCTGCTCGCGTCTCCCTCGCTCTGCCTGTGCTATGAGCTCTCGCCCTCAAAGCACAAATCAAATACGCGTGTGAGTGTGCATGTATGTGTGTGTGTCTATTTTCATTACACTCTTACCTCTGGCCACAGACAGAACAATAGCAGGCGAGAGTCGAGAGCTGAGCCAAGTGCTGAGACCGGAAATACCCTGTAAACACACACACGCACAGACGCTCGCTGAAAGTCAATCAAACTGAAAGTCAATCATCAATCAAATTGAGCCTTCGACCAGGCCAAGAGGAAGTCATAAATCAACGAAGCTCAATCAAGATCAATCAACTTGGCCGCTGCATCACTCACGCGCCATCTAGCTAGCGCGACGTCGGGCATACCTCATTCGGCATTTGCAAACAGCTAAGGAAATCAAAAGTTTTTAAAGCTATTTCAACAAAACTTTTTGCAATGAAAGATGAGAATTCAAATTACGTCAATCAAAGTCTATCAAAATGCATGGGAGCTGAGGGTGCTCTAAGTATCTAAGCTTGTTAGCAAGATATACACAAAAAGTTTCAGAAGTGAAAGATAATTTTGTGCCTATCGATCGATAGCTATCGATTACTAACTGAGGTTTAACCATGTGTGCATCCACACGATTTTGGCTCAATCGGATGAAGTTTAATCTGGATTCATTCCTACAGCTATCGACTAGGATATGTCGATATCTGTTATCTGTTATCGATCATATAGCCCAGCCAATACGCCTTGGACAAGAAGCCAAAATGAGCGAGGACACAGTGAATTCTGCTCATTTAATTTGACTTTGATAAATATCGATTCGCATGTCGATTGCGATATTAAGTGCTTATCGATTACGTGCATCGAGACGTTCACGGCTGATTTGCATGCAGCTTGTGGCATGCCTCCTCCAAGCTGTTTGGCGCGCTGTGACGACATCCTTAACCTCATTTCGTATGCTGACGAGACGCACACTCTCATACACACACTCACACACACGCACACACACGTGGGATATGTTAAGCTTGATTAATGGAGCTGGGCGAAAAAAAAGAAAAAGAAATGATATCGCGCTGCACTTGACTGGCATTTGTGCTTAGCTTTTTTGGCCCTAGGCCTAGTATCGATTAATACATATTTATATAAATACCTATCTATATATATACATATACATAGTTATAATAAATCAGCATTATTATCGCCCCGTTTCGATTAAGTTTAGCCACGACAAATGCGTTATCTAATCAGACATCGGAGGAAGCGTTTTTCGATTTGCATTTGGCCAGGCTGATTTCGCATATTTGACAGAAATGTAATTTGGAGTTGGGAATATCGGAATTGCTCTAATAATCTTATATAGTAGAAATATATCTTGATCTTGATCTTACGGATTGGCTTTGCCAAGCTAGAAAATCTATATAGTCCATACTTTTTGATAGTGTTTGGAAAGACTAAGACTAAGGATGTTCATCATAGATATAGAGAAATAAATTGTAAATAAATAAATTTATTATAATATAATAACAATTCACAAATACGAAAAGAAAACTTTAATCAAAAAACACTTCAGGCTTGATTTATTAGCCTATTCAAATGTTAAGCGTAGACATAGTTCCATTGGGCCTTGCCCAAGCACTGTATAAAACGAATATACTTTCTCTGGGACAGCCGTGAAGGAGCATATAAATCAAAAAGAACTTCAGTTTCAATGTCTTTTAGCCAAACGAAGGAAAAACTGTTCATAAAAAATACTACAAGGGAAGCAAACAAACAAACAATGAAAGCAACAAGTAGAAGCATAAGCAGAGAGCGCTAGCGAGAGAGAGGTGGGGAAAGCGAGAGAATAATATGCTAAAGTACTTTGCAATAATGAAAAATCAACAATCGTCACATCAACAAACCAAAACAAACAGCAACAGCAAGAAATGTCAAATTAGAAGAAGAAGCAGCAGCAGCCGACGAACAAGACGAAGAAGCAGCAGCCGTAGATGATGAATAATGAAAGTGATAATTGACAAATTGTAAAATTGTAAAATTGAAAAATGGAGAAATTGAGAACGCAAACATTTGCGAATCGAGCGAAAAAAACATTTCTCATTTGTTGCAGCTTCAGCCTTGTGCCCCTCTTGCCCCTACGTGGCCCTCCGCCCCTCCTCCTATCGGGCTAGCTGGCGAGTTCAGTCTAATGCCATTCATTATGCAGCGGGTCGTTCACGTAAACCGCTCCGCGGTCCAATAAAAAATGCTTCATAACGACAGAAAATACCAAAAAAATACCAACAAAACATATTATATGAAAGAAGTGAGAACAGGCCATGAAATCTCATTTCATAGTCCATTTTTTCGCCTGTCGCTCTATTTCACTCGGGGATTATTTTACAATTCATCTCGCGAATTGATGAAGGGAACTAATATATTTGAAATCAAATGAAGCGAGTATTATTTATGTTGTGTCTTGCTAAGCAGATTTCGAGGGGGTCGTTCAGTGACTACTGTTATCGTATGAACTAGTTCACTTTGAGTAGTTCAATTGGATAAACTAGTTCATATTGATAAGAATTTCTCATTTGCTGAGAGAGTACCCTATAGTGAACTAGTTCAAATTGATGAACTAGTTGACATTGATGAACTAGTTCACATTTATGTTCTAGTTCACATTTATATACTAGTTCACATTGATGAACTAGTTCACATTGATGAACTAGTTCACATTGATGAACTAGTTCACATTGATGAACTAGTTCACATTGATGAACTAGTTTATATTGATGAACTAATTCACATTGATGAACTAGTTTACATTGATGAACTATTACAATTTGTTCAGCTGTTTCACTCACACAACTATGGCTAGTTCCTACTACAATTTGATGAACCAGCTCAATTGATTGAACTAGCCCAGCAGAAAATCAGGGACTTGACTTGCCTAAGCTTGGGATCTCATTTTCATTAGGAAATTGAAAACGAATATTATTTGTTTATTCTGCTCGAATCCTCTTCAAAGGTCAAAGGAGCCCACAAGGACGCGGCCGCCTCTTGAGGCTGGGCACTCGAAGGAAGTAAATAAGATTGGTATACAACGCAGTAACCAGCCTGTGGATACCCTCAACATATCCTGTCGAGACCCCGTGAGCTTTTAGATATGAGACGAGGTACATATGTTATGAAAGAGTTCAATTTGAGATATACATAATTCTTTATAGGGAATCATATGGATTGTCCCACCGATGTCAGCTAACTCATGGCCACGCCCTTTGCAGCCTTCAATATAGAAATTATTCCTAGTCCTTTGTCATCGATTAGCCAGAGTCTAGCTACTCTACATGCTAATCAAATGCTACTGTTACACGCCCGTATTTATCTATCTCTACTCCTATCTAATTCTGTTCAAAATTGTTCTTATCGGGAGGCGGAAACAGTTGTTCAGCTCGCCCGTTGTTGTTGAGGTCTGTGTTTACAGTTGTAAGCACTTGCAATTATTTTGGGTTGTACGCGAATTAGGACATTAGGACATTAGGACAAGTCAAGTGAATAACGATATCGAATACCCTACCTACATTATTCCTGAAGGGGGGGCTATGCACGACTTACTCTGCAATGAAGTGAAGCAAGCCGAACCAATTATATTACTATTAGCAGATCGAATCGTTACTCGATCGATGGATCTATCCTACAGCAAGTCTTCTTCGGGGTCTCATCCATTAAAATCGATCGATTTATGCTTCTGCTTCAGTCATACCTCGCGCGCCGAAAAAGCTAGAGACACAGGGCGTTCGTCCATCATACATCGAAGAGATACCAAAGGCGCATTGCAGTCCATCAGACCCTGCAGACAGGTGCATTCGTTTTCCAGGGTATTTAAGCACTTTACGATTCAGCTCGATTGTTATTCATATTTGACAAGAATTTTGAGCAATGCAGCAATTATTTTGCCATGGAGGAATTTTCCAATTGTTGCAATGCAACAACGCGACGAGCTATTGATTTATTTTCTGCTACACGTGACACACACACACACGCACATACACACGCATGGGTGTAGACAGGTGTGTTGGACAGGTGTTTGGTCTTTGGCTCTTCGGATTTGGATTTCACAGCTTTAAATGCCAAAAGGAGCGGGCAAACAAATCTTTTGTCTGGCATAACCACAACAGGAAAGCAGACACACACAGACGAAGATAGAAATAGAGAATGTAAAGTAAAGTAGGAAAGGAAAGAGAGAGACGGGGATAATGTGGGCATTGTAGAAATTCGAGGCTGAATTGACGGCCTATTGAAAAATTTCGAAATGTCTGCGAAATGCGAGCTGAATTTAATTACCATAAAGTAATGGGAGAGAGACAAGGAGAGAGGCGGAGACAGGCAGGGCGAGTCACGGAATAGGGTCTCAGAGAGAAGTAGATAGAAATATGGAAGTGACGATAGAGAGAGAGAGAGCATGATTGAGATTTGAAGATATAACTTTGCAAGTCAAGAGAGGCAAGAGACAACAGAGAAGAGCAGAATATAAGCAATCTCTATAGAAAAACAGGCCAAGCAGTTGTCTCAATCTAGCCACTCAGATGACTCGCATTTAACTACAATCATAATGGATCAATGAGCTGATACCCTGTAGTGGGCGTATAACGAAAACTCAATTACACCGCGTAATCTGTGAGGCAGCGATAGATGTACGTGTATATGGATGCCTGTCTAAACAGGTGGATGAGTTAATGGGGGGTTGGTTGAATCAAACTAGAATTGTTCTGCTTTGTTCGTCCCTCGGTTCTGATTATTGGTGCGCATTAAGATCTTGAAAATAATTCGAATGGGCATGAGAATGAGGAAGCTCGCAAATAAAAACGTTCACACTCAGCATTTCCTCGGCTTGGCTGTGAAGTGGACATGAAATGTGTGCGATGCACGTATGTTCCCATACACTGTTCACCAGCTCTGAGCTGGGCATATTGGTTTCGAATAGTCAGCTTTTCAGCTAAGCTCATCTGATACGCCTTGATAGGAGCGATTCAGTATAACAGTATGATTCGATTGATTTGTGTGAATGTACATAAACACACCAAGAAATACTTAATCGTATGGCAGTATAACAGTATGATTCGATTGATTTGTGTACATAAACACATCAAGAAATGCTTAATCGTATGGCAGTATAACAGTATGATTCGATTGATTTGTGTACATAAACACATCAAGAAATGCTTAATCGTATGACAGTATAACAGTATGATTCGATTGATTTGTGTACATAAACACATCAAGAAATACTTAATAGTATGACAGTATAACTGTATGATTCGATTGATTTGTGTGAATGTACATAAACAGTAATAGTAATAGTAAACAGTAATAATTAATAGTGTGACAGTATAACAGTATGATTCAATTGATTGGTATGAGTGTATACAAATACATCGAGACCTAGTTGATGACATTGCAGTATATCAGTATAACATTATATATATATATATATATATATATATATATATATATATATATATATATCAGCTATAGCTTAATACTGTAACAAAACACATATTTATTTAACAGTTATATGGAGAAGTACTTAAGAGTATGACAGTATAACAGAATGTATAACAGTTATATTAGCTGAATTATTTTTATCCTGTTATACTATTAGCTATAGCCACACAAAGCCAAAAGTATAACTACATTTTATATAACAGTTACATTGAGATATATAGAAAAGTATTACGTAATGACCGTTACAGCAACAAGTTGTTCATACTGTAAGAGTATAACAGTACGCATATCAGTTGCAGAAACACTTTATACCCTAAGCTTTAGCAAAACGTACTTATTGACACAACTGTATAATACTATATATATAACAGCTAGAGTACGAAATACTCAATACTTAATAACAGTATAACTGTATAACAGTGCACATATATTAGTAACAGCAAGAAATACTTCATGCTGTAAGCTATAGCATGAATGAATATAGTCTGTTATACATATAACAGTGATAGAAATATAACATAGTATAACAGTATAACAGAAGACCCGTATATGTACATATCGGATATCAGTTACTGCACGAAATACCATCAGTAACAGTATACAGGTAATCCATACAGAAACAAAAATAAATAAATCTAAGTACTTAATAATATAACATTAACAAACAAACTGAAATAACTGAATATAATCAAATTATGTCGGCGACGGAAGCTCTCACCTGTTTAAGTTCTCAGCTTAGCTGCGCAGGTAAATTCAAGAAATGCCACCTGAATTAAACGTCTTGGAAATGCGAAATGGAAGCCGCTCAGATAGACATGATTTATGTTATGTCGATGAAGATCATGAATGAAAACACTAATATATTTATATATATTATATCTATATATATTTATATATAGATATGTCAATATATTAAAAGTTCAGTACTCGAGCTAAAATCGTTGAATGTTCTTTGATTTGATTTTAATAAAATTGGATTTGATTGATCGAAATCTGTATTATATTATGTTGCTCTTAGTTTCGATATGCTGCAAAGTCGTTGACACTCCTGCAAACACAATTACAACAAGAACGCGTAAGCACAAGTAACGGTAAAAAAATGGCACAACTTTCATTTCACACGTTTCGGCACCTTAATAAAAACAACAAAAAATGTTAGCAATAACAACAACAGCAGCAGCAGCAGCAGCAGAAGCAGAAGCAGAAGCAACAGCAGATGCAAGAGCAGAGGCAACAGCGGCAGCGCCAACAAGAAAGCACACGCACACACTTATACGCATACACACACAGATAGAAGTGCAGACGCTCTCACGCGCCGAAAAGTAGGCAATATTGAAAGTTGCGCGCGTTTTTTCGTTGCTGTATCGCAGCAGTATTTGCCTTTGCGCTGCTGTGAGAGTACGGCAATTTGATAGAGCGGGGGAGTATGGCAGGGGTTGCTGGACAGTGCAAATAGGTAGGGAGAGGCAGAGAAAGAGTGAAAGTGAGTGAGAGAAGAGAGTTGTAAGTTGTGAGTGTAGCTTGGTGCCATTCTTGTGCGCTTCGGTTTTTATGCCGAGTGCTGAACTGCGCTGCTTTGCCTCCTGTTGCTGAAGCTGCCTCTGCCGCTGCTGCTCTGCCGCTGCGCTGTTCTGTATCGTTTTTCAAACGAACTGTTTCGGCGTACGTTCAGCCGCAAACTGAGCTAGCGAGCGTCACACGGCAGCAATTTAAACACCGCGACCCGAACATGGCGACTCCAAGCTTTTCGTATATCCGTTAGTTGTTAGCAGAGACGCAGAGCTTCAAAAAAGCTTTCGGCCACTGCATTCTGCACGATGCACGACGCACGACGCCGATTACGCTGCTTCTGCTATTGCTACTGCTTTTATTACTGCGACTGCTGCTGCTCTGCTATCGTTGCGGCTGGCTCTGTTGATTCAAAGTATTGTAGCAAATGCTAAAAACACGAAGCTCATCAAGCACAACAGCAATACGAATGCCAGCCCATATACCGACCAATGGGAGACCACGAAGCAGACGAATGCCGACTTCGTGTCTTTTGCCATTGCAGATCGCAGCGATGCGCTTCGGAAGTCGTTGCAGACGTAGCCTGCCAACGCAAATTCGATGAGTGGACGCGCATTCTGTCATTCACGTGTGTGTGTGAGTGTGGGTGATGCTTACCTGAAAGATATATGGAAAGAGAAAAATATAATGATATACACTCATAAAAAGGCATATATATGAACATATTGTTCAAATGCAATTTTCCATTATAACTGCAACCGCAACGGCCTCTGTTAGATATTAAAATTGCACATGCAGCTAAATCAAATATATTTTTTGATAATTCAATATTTTAATAGAGCTTATATGACTTTAGAGTCATTATGAGACTTCAATTTTTGCATATGTATAAAGAATATGAATAAATAGCCACGCCCATGAAGGGAGTGACAAACTAGAAAATATTTATACTCATTCACGAAAGTGAAATGAGTATATCCGTATAAATGCAATCCATTTTGCCGCTATTGAAGCTAAGGATCAGGCAACAGATCTGAGTGGGAAGTATATATTCTATTTTCTTTTTTTCTAAATTTTGTAAATTTTGTCGACTGGGAATCTGAAAAGTATATAACATCTGTATATGTGAACACTACCTAAGGAGATCGGATTCTCCCGCCAGCCAGACATTACAGGTGAAAACAACAAACATTTTGAATATTTTTGGTAAACAAATTATAGATACATTTCTCTTTCTCTCCCGATCTCTCTATCTCTTTTTAACTGTAACAATGGGGAAATGTGAATTAGTAAACATTTGAATTTGTTTAAATTTGAATGAGGTTTGCCAAAATATGTATTTATTTGTTGTTTCACTCGCGCACACACATACGAAAAATTTGAAACAATTATGAAAGTGTCAAAAATTGGGGAAAAATACAACAACAAAAATTGGGGCAAAGTATTGAGAAAACTAAAATCAAATTTATAATAATTAATTATAATAAAAATTATCACTTTTTTTTGTTATGCAAAAATTGAATTTTGTTAATAATAAAATTTAATTAATATTTAATTTCATTAATTAATATGTTTGTCTTTTTATTGACTTTTAATAAAAAAATATTTATTTTTTGCACTTTTTTCTTGAATTTTTGAAATTTATTAAATGAAATGATTTAATATTTGTTGTTTTTTATTTACCTCAAAAAGGTGAAGTTGCAGCTGAAAAAAAAAATCACTTGTGTTGCACTTGCAACTTGTTTGCACAAAAATAAACAGCAAAAGTAAAAAATTGCGCGTCCGGTCAGGAGACCGAACGCCTAGAGCAGGAAACTTAATTTGAAATCGCCACTCGCCACTCGTCGTTGGAAAAGCTAATGCAGTTGCCGCTGCGCCAGCGAAAGCGCACCTGCCGAAACTCTCTCCGGCTCTCTCACACACACAGCTTTTGCACGGTGGTGACCGCAAAGCTAATTGGTGAGAGAGAGAAGACGGCGCAGGCGCGACGGGATATAAACATTAGGCGGGAGTTTTGGGGAAGCTTTGATTGCATTTGAATCTCAATTCAAAATTTGACTAGAATCGACCATCCTTCCTTTCGCTCTTGCCTTAGAGCTGCAGGTGAGAGTGAAATGGCAGCAACAGCAGAGGCGGCCAATAACAATGCACCACTGGCACACCGGCACACACACACACACGAACACGTACAAGCATCCGCCTACACAGCGCCTGCTTGTCTCTCGCTCCCTTTCTCTCTTGCGCTTTGCATTTGCATGTAATGCATGTAACAGGTGGAATGGCAAAAACAATGCTGCGCCTATTGCTACACAGTTTGCATATGTATGTATATAGCGTGGATAACAGGGAAATTGCAATTCTAATTCTAGCTCTACAGCCGCTGTCTCCCATTCCGGCACGCGTTCTCTGCTTGTCCCTCTGCATGTGCTATTAGTGTAACAGATAAAAAGGCAATTAAACACGGCAGGTATCCACATGTCTACGTCTGTGTATACAACTTACACTATGGGCCCATCCAGTCTGCCCAGCGGCTATGTCCAGTGAATCAATCGGATTCGGAGTCGCCGCCACAATTAATTTGCGAAGGATGCTGTCGCAAGAGGTCGCGTCTCTTCTTGCACAACGCCGCTAATTAGTGTAGTGACGTCACGTCCCATTATTTGCCAATAATTCTGCTTAACTCAACAGCCTCTTGAACTTTTGTTTTCTTGCCGGCGCCATATTTCATGCCATTCACAGCGATCACAAGCATTTTACATGCGGCGAATTTGCAAGCACGGGACTGTTTTGGGCTCTGCACACACACACGCACACACACATGCATGCGAGCTCTGCACACACACACACATGCACGCGAGCACACACATGCTTTTTAATGCTACCAATGAAATTCGTTTGGTTTGTTTACAATTGAACTCGGCTTAAGCAATGAGCGTTCGTTTATTTTGATGAAATTCTCAGCTGGTCTTCCGAGTGCGGCGAATTCGCTCACACTTGCATACATACATATACATATATCTATGTTATGCTATGTCAACACATACATATTTTCTGTTATTTAAATGTCAATGGAACTCTATTTGTTCCATGCTTTTTTCTATCGTTCTATCGTTTCAGTTCTCCCATTTCATTTTATGTCAGCCTACGAGTCCCTTTTCGAGAAGTCGGTCTTTTCACATCAACAGTCGAAGCGTTCAGATCGGTGTCTAAATTACTGGAATTTTCTTAACATTTGTTTTATTTTCATTTCATAAATAAGTAAGTAATACATTATAAATTTTATTTCTTAAGTAATTCGTTATTCGCAATTCGCTGCGCTCACCGCAGACAACGAAGGAATCTTGCCGGCAAAGCCACGGCAAGACATTCGCGCAAATTTTCTCTCGCAATGGCAGAAATTTTTTTGCTTCGGAATTTGAAGTGGACTTTTTTTTGGTTAGCCTTTCCTTTTCTTTTTCTCTTCAATAAGAATATTTTGTGCAGTGCAAAAGCTAGATTTTTCATGCTTTTTTTTTCTTCTTTTTTTATGCGCCTAAAACTAAAGCGTGGTCATTATACATACATATATGTATATAGATGTGTGCATGTGTGTGTGCACATACGTGGCAAAAAAGAGGGAAAGTTGAATCGTAAAATGAGACAATCACAATTGGCTGACTGCACAATATTCGGCTTGTTTTTTTTTTCAAAGATATTTGAGGTTAGGTTTTTTTTTACATTATCGACAATTCACGTGTGAATTATTCTTGTTTAAATATACATGCGGGTCTTATTTTAGCTAGTTTTCTAATTATGTGAGCGACTGCACAATGTTCTGCTTTACAATTAATTAATACAAAGTTGATAATTTTTGGTTTCGTCGGATTACATACACATAGGAGCCCTCCTGCTTGCTCCCGCTTTCAAAATATTCTGTTCTACACACAATATTCATTCATTCATGATTCTAATAGCAAATACCCAATCGGCTTTACGAGCATCTGCATGTAAAGAGAACTGCTTATACACTAGCACTGGGGATCGACTGACCACATCTTAGGTTAGGGAATATGTGTGGGGGATGCACATAAAGCTAGGTTTCGCATCAACGGGGTATGCAGGCAACTGGCTTAGAACATGCCATCGGATCTGGCGACCGGAACGAGTACAATCAGAAAAATGACCAGATTGCGCATGACCAAGCGCCAATCGTTGGGCACGGCATATGGCAGCAGGATCTGTGTGAGGCGATGCACCTCGTGCGAGGCACAAACGAATATGAAGGCCGTGACGATCATGTTGAGAGTGGGAAAACCGGGCAGCAGCACCAGCACGCCGTGCCTATCGGCCGCCAGCCAAATGTGATACTGGCACACGAACAGCTCGAGTGAGATGCGCCCGAACCAGGCGAAGAATGTGGAATAGCGTGTCCGTAGGATGCCCGAGATGTTGCGCAGCACAACATAGCCGATAATTGGTATGAACAGGATATACGAGTGTATCTCCTCGCAGTTCTGAACGTTGCGGCACAGAAACGAGAAGGACGTGTAGATGCCGACGCCCAGAAGTGCGAGCAGTGTCACCGATATCGACGTGCGACGGGCAAACAGGTTTCCATGGTTATTATCATCGAAGATGCTGTACTTCTGGGCGATGTGAAAGCAGGCGGCATATATCATGCCGAAGGTTACAGTGTAACGATCCAATTTCCATTGATACCACCACTCATGGATGTCATCGTCGGTGGTCACAAACAGCGCCTTCCACGGACGCGTCACAAAGATCCGCTCGAAGAAGACTTCCGACATGAAGAGGACCGTTATAACGCCCAGGCATCCAATGCATTTGCACACCAAGTAGAGATAGTGCAAGGGATACGCATCCACCGAGGCGGTCGTGATCCGAGGCGGCAGGGATAATACGAAGTAAATGACGCAAACCCAGAAGGACAGCAGAGGCACGAAATAATAGAACTGATATGGACGGTTCATGCAGAAGCAGAGCAGAACACACAGGAAATTGAGGCGAAACATCTCTTGGAAGAAGCGCACAAACATCGAGCCGCTGCCGCCCGTTTGCCAAATGTCCGTAAAGTGCGTATAGCCCGTTAGAAAGAAGTAGCCAGATATTAAGAGTTTGATGTGCATGTGAATCGGCAGAACCCGCTGGGCCCCAGTCATATAATAGATGAGCACCACCAGCAATATCCAACCGCGCAGCTCGTCCGTCTGATGTCGATTCAAGACCTTGGTGAAGCCCGATTCCTCGGTGAAGAACAGACCCAAGGCGAACACATAGGCCACGGGTATCCAGAAGCTGAACTCCGAATAGTATTTGTTCTCTTTCATAAAGAAGTTCGTCCGATCGCACAGATAGAAGTAGGCAAGTATTAGGCCCAGCAGGGATAGCGCTACTAACGGCGTGCCGTAGTCGCTGATGAGCAGTGTCAGGGAGTGGGAGGAATCTCTGGGATGGCACGACTGACCCCTCAGGTGACTGTCTGCCTGCTGCTGCTGTTGCTGCTGCTGCTGGTGGTGCTGCAGCGGCACGTAGAGCGTGTGGCCCCGCAAGTGCAGCAGCCAGCGACGCAGGCACATGCCACAGACGAGCACAATGCATACGCCAAAGAGAGCATAGGCGACTATCTGGAGACTCGTGTACGGCTCGGCGCTGCTGCAGCAGGTGCCATCGTTGTAGTTCATCTGGTCGTTGCAGTACATGTTCCACAACAGCTGCACCTCCAGCCGCTGGCCGTGCGCACTCAGACGATGACCCTCGACGGCAGTGTCCAGCAGGCCATTGGCTATGTGCCACGCCGATTCCCAGACACTCGCGTCCGTATAGCGAAAGACGTTTCTCGCCACATTGTTCAGGCGATCGATGTCCTCGTTGAGCACCAGCTTCCACGTCGCGGGCAGCTTCTCCTCGTCCACGCGTTCCGCTAACTTCCACAGCACACGCGACGCTTGCGCCACCAGACGGTGAATCGGTGCTACGAGCAGCGTTAGATTCACGCTGTACTGATGCAACAGCTCCTCCGTGACGTTCCCAGCCAACAGTTGGCCGTAGGTCAGGCCCAGCACATAGACGGAGGATCGCTTCTTCTCCATTTCCAGCTGATAGAGGCGATCGATCAGTGCCGGGCTCACCTCCTCGGCGTGTATATATTGCGCCAGCATGACCAGCTTCTTGTCCTCGAAATGTGTTCCATTGGAGGAGGTGGAGCCGTTGTTGTCGTATTGATTGGATCGTGGCAGCTGCAGCTGCTCCACAAATCTCTGATACAGCAGTCGCACGCTTTCATCTCCGATAAAGACGAAATTGTTCTTGTTGTTGAAAAACGCCAAATAGCGCAAGCAACGTCGCGTGTCACTATAAAAAAGGAGATAATTAAATATGGAGCGATAAGAATTTGCCATTTGGTGAATCAGCCATTAGGGCGGAGAAACCAGGGGCTACAAGCGGGTATACATGGCACATCAATCATATTTAAATGCCCTTTAAGCACATAGCCCAAAGCTCAGTTATGATAAGACAAATTCAGCCAATCGATAATTATCGATATTAAGCATATACCAAGTTTAATCAGCGGATTCAAGACACCACGGCTTTGCGCAATATATGTATGCCCTATAAATACATCGGAGAATCTGAGAGAACGGAACCATAAACAGCTAAACGGAAGAGTTTCAAGCAGCGAGCAGGAAGAGAGTCAACAGCAAACGTGCAGTTACAGGGCATCGCGGGACATGAACTCACGTGTAGGTGTATTTGTGCATCATGCAACCATAGGGCTGCCATTCATTGTCGCCCTTGAAGCGACCCTTGGACAACAGCCACTGGCAGGAGTCGCTGCCTGGAAGATACGGAATAAAACTGTATTCGAATAATTCCGATAGGCCAAAGCGAATCGATAGCGCACCATAGTTCCAGTTGAGCAGGCCATGGTAGAGCACGAAGCCAAGCACCAGCAGCAGCGCCACCTTCTTCGCATTTGTTGCATTCAGCTGTTCCATGAACAGATCCGCTTTGGTTGGCATACGCTGGACGCCGCCTTCGGCAGAGCTTCCGATGCAGATGCCGCCCAGTTCACCGCTGTTAACATTAGCAGCGGCAGCGGCAGCGGCTCGCAGTTCGCGCAACTCCATGATAACCAACTGCAGTCACAGCGCTATCGTCAAGCCGTCCAATTGTGCAGTCTTGGCAGTGCTTCAGCTTTTACCTGGTGTCCATCTGTATTCTGTTTGACCCAATTTTTGTTCTTTTTTATATCGTCTGACCCGTTGCACACACGCTTTTCGCAGCGCAGTATCGCGGTTTTTGCCTTTGCGTTACGCCCGTTCGATAGACGACGGCCCTTTTCTTATTGGTAATTATCGACTGCCGCCACCCACACTCCAGCTGTTTGCCGCTATATGTATCGATATACAAAAATAGGGTAAACTATTAAGTGCTTGCTGTGCAAATAACGCAATTGAATAGTTGATTTTGATTGTATGAAAGTTAACGTAGACTTAATAAAAGTATCCCACTTTATATATTTTTGGCCAAAACTACAGCTGACCGATAGGTTTCTTATGGCAAATGATCGTCTGCCGCCACCCGGCACTCGTCAGCCGGTGCACAGCTGTTTTCTGCTTAAATGCATAAATTTCCGCTTAACTACGTCACAATCGTGCATTCAACGGAATTGCGCAGCTAACATTCTCTGTATACAAATTATCATGAATTGTATGTAACCATATTAGTTTACATGTGAAGCATAACAAATTCTTTGTACTCAGCCAGCAATCAAGCCTTATTGGTTACAAATTCAAGTTCATCAACTCTGTGCAACCTCTTCTGCTTTGCATACCTGCGGCGAACACTTAAATGAACGCCAAATCTAAAGCGCCATCGCTGTGTTTAACCTCGTTGGCAGTGCATGCATATTTTTGACAGTTCATATATGAGAATATTTACATAGTTACCTTTTGATGGAAAATGTCAAATCAAGTAGGCGTTGTGATTTTGTAGAATAGTTATTGTTATTCAGTTTTAAACTGTGTGCTCACCTGGTGAGAATTGTTTTCGAATTGTGTGCCTGCGGCGAATTCACGTGTTTATTATTGTTTTCACATTTCCATTTCAGAACCGCTTGAAAATGGAAGATTTGCGCGCCTTAAACAACTGCGAGCCGTTCAAACAGCTACGCACTGGACTTACCAATTATCATATTTTTGTCAAGCCGTTGAACAGCTTCAACTATATTAGCGGTAAGTTCTCGTTTACGAATTGAATGATTGTAAATCGTCAAATGGCGCCGCTTCGCTTCCTTCCAGGCAATGATCAGCAAGTCAAGGATATAGCAGAAGTTGTGCTAAATGTGCTGGTGGAGCATGACCTGGTTCTAGAAGACCTCTTCCTAATTAAGTCAGAGGAGCATGTGGAGGTCAAGGTGAATCCAGCTGCTGACTTGGATCGTTTGCGCGGCATATTAATGTATTTGATACTGAACACCACTATGGGCAACAAGGAGAAGGAGCAGGATCTAGAAAAGCACAATCCGCAGTTTGTGCATTTGCTCAAGCATTTGCCGGAGCCATTGACACAGGTTCTGACTGTGAGCATCGCTTTGCTCTGTGACCTCCACGAGTTGCTCTTCGAGTTCTTCGCCTATGGGCCGGCTTGGCTAACATCCCAATATTTCGATTGTCTCAGCGGTGTCCTGGGCCACTTCGTGGAGAAGAAGATAGATACACTCCCATACATTTCCGGCGCCCTGAAAGCCGTCACTAACGCAATCTGCTGTCGCTACTCAATGCCGATCATCGATAACTCGATGGCGCTGCTCCAGCGTCACTTGCTAAGCAGCGAGCAGGCTTTGCGCAGCGCTCTGCCCAGTAGCGGCGACCGCAACCTTTATTTGGGCAAGTCGATTTGCATGCTGCTCGATGTCGTGATCCATTTCTTGAAATGCCTGGAGCAGCCGGTACAGACACCCGGCTACGTGTCCATATATACGGTGCACACATCGCCAGTGAATCCGGACAATGTTCCTCTGCCCTCGACTCAGCAGCAGCTGCAGATCTTTGGCGGCAAACTAATGGATTCCGTCCAACTGCTTTTGCAGCTGATCAGCGTGGACACCTATATGATCTGGCACGAGATGAAGTCCGATCACGTGCTCTTCAACATGCAGGCCCAAGTGAGCAACAGGTGCCTGCAGGTCACCAAGCTGCTGACTTCTGGGCAGAAGGAGCACGAATCGCTCTTCAATCACTCGCTCAATTCTCAGCTCTCGAATTTCGTGGAAGGCGCCCAGACCGTCGAGCAGTGTCTGTCTGTCCTGAGTCTGCGTAACCTGCTCAAGTTGCTGGACGGCGAGTCGGGTGAAATGAGTGATGAGGAACTGATAAAGACGCTCGACGAGCTGCTATCCCGTTCCATTTGTTTCGGCAGCGCTGAGTGCGTCCAGAGCATGGCTAAACACAAGCGCTTAATGGGTGCAAAGCATCTCATGCTGATGATTGAACACTTGGGTCAACTAGTGCAGCTGCGTAAATCAGGATATGAAGAGATGGACGGGAACAAGACCGAAACAGCCGCTGATAATCAGGCAAATGGGGAGCAGCGTGACGTGAAGATGGAGGAAGAGCAGCAACAATCACAAAATGAGACTAACAACAACGCTGGGGATCCACAGCAGAAAATGGACACTGAGCCACCAACTGCAGCCAATGGGCAGGAGGCAGAGCAAGAGCAAATGGAGATTGAGCTGCCAAGGAACAGAGGGCGCTATGAGCAGGATTTCCGTGACTCGAATGTTGATATAATGGACAATACCAGCTCGTCCAGCTCGTCCAGTGACGACGACGATGATTCGGCTTACTATAACTATGAGATATCCGGTATCAATGCACCATATACCGAGTTCATTAACAGCCTGGTGGTACCCCTCTATCAGAGCATTACGGATGCCCAGGTGAAGCTGGAATTGCTAAATAAGCGCGATCAGTTGGATGTGCTGCATCAGTTCGTGCTCTACCAGACTCAATATGTTTCGCGCCGCATCTTCTTCTTTAATCAGCTGGGCTACTGGAAGGAGGCCTTCCCAATCAATGAATTTCTGGATCTGTGCTTCGAGCAGCCCGAAGAGACCTGGCTGGACTTCTCCCGCTTGGCCATGAAGCACCCGAGATTCTGTTTGCTCTACTTGAACGTTATCAAGCGTTGTCAACCCCACTCGCTGAAGTTTATGGAAAAGACTGTCAGGAGTCTGCTGTACGACGTCCAGCTGACTACCCAATGCGCCACCACGCAGTATGCCACGGCGTCCACGGAGATGCTGATGTGTCTCTATGAGCAGCCCATCCTGTTGCAGAAGATCGATTCGCCTCTGCCAGCACTGATGCTGCAGCGTTCTAAGCTGCCCTTCCGCCACAGTCAGGAGCGCTTCTTGGCTGACCTAATCGGGGCCTTGTCCAAATTCACCAACGATAAGTGCAACTCAGCTGTGGAGAAGACAATGAGAGTGCTGTTCCAACTGAATTCTGTAGAGCGCCAGCTGATGAAGAACGCCAGGAATAGGGTGAAGGTAAAGCACGCCCACCTCCATAGATTGATGCAAACCAAGGCTAGGACAAACTCCAATGCCAAATCCTACTCATCTTCGATCATCGCTGTCGAGGTGCGTCGTGCACGCCTACAGCTGCAGCTGTCCAAGGCCCAATTGATTCTGTATAACTCATTCCATAAATATCGATCCACCAACTGGGATATCATCGCCCAGGTAGTTATAACCATGGATCGACTAAGGGAGAGACCAGAGAACTTCCACCTGAGGCGCATCGGAGCGCTCGACGAAACTATGAAGTATTATATCAGATTTGCCGACCGCTTAATAACGAGCAACAATGGTGAGTCCTTGATTAGTTTAGCCATGTATATAACTGTATTCACGTTGTTTCATGTCCTGCAGAGATGCGTGGCCGCTTGCGCTTGCTGATTGCCGAGAAACTGAAGCACAAATACTTGTGGTTCAACGAGGAGCTGGATTTGCTACGGGATGAAAAGCGTTCGATTGCTGATTGCACTGAGGTAAGCTGCAGCAATCGCCAAACATTATATGTACATATATACTAAACGGTTCTGCTCTTGCAGCTGCTTGGCGTGGCATCGACTGTGGAGTCGATTCAGCTGCTGCGCACCGCAATTCGTTTCAATTTAAGCTTGGCTGTGCTGCAGCGCTTCTCAGATCAGGTGGATGCAATGCAGTCCGCAAGGGCTCAGAATGCGTACAACTTTGTATTCAAGTGCTACATGGAAGTGCTCTACTGTGAAATTATAGAGCCGGCCGACCCCAGCTCCTACCCGCAGCTCATTGAGCACATTTTGCGAGCTCCCAAAATTGGCAATCCCGTGAATATACTTGCCGCAATCTCGAATTTGAAAGTCCTGCTACGCCCTACTGGCATTAAGAGCCAATCGCTCATACAGCAATTTGTCGCCGAAAGTCTAGCTTTAGCTAACCGCAACTGAAATTTCTACAACAAAAACTACATTTAATTTTAGTAAATCGCAAAATTTTGCGTATCAAAAAAAAACATTTAAATTAGAATTATGGCGCCACTGAATTCGTCGCCTAAGCAACAGGGCTGTTATGATACGCTATATGTGAAAAAGAATATTCATAAGCCATATGTAAACAGAAATACATATATGTAATAATCATGAACACACACACACGCACACAGACACACATACACACATCACATTATGATCATAATTTTGATATTGGCGCAAATGAATTCGCCGTCAAGATTTTGTCACCTAACGTAGGAAGGGAGCGGCTTTACACTGTTCCAAAGAAAAACAAAACGAAACTTGATACATATGTAAAACAAAAAAGACAATGTGAACACGCAAAATTTTTCGTATAAAAAAAAAACATTTAAATTAGAATTATGGCGCCACTGAATTCGTCGCCTAAGCAACAGGGCTGTTATGATACGCTATACGTGAAAAAGAATATTCATAAGTCATATGTAAACAGAAATACATACATATATGTAATAATCATGAACACACACACACGCACACAGACACACGCACATACATACACATACACACATCGCATTATGATCATAATTTCGATATTGGCGCAAATGAATTCGCCGTCAAAATTTTGTCATCTAACGTAGGAAGGGAGCGGCTTTACACTGTTCCAAAGAAAAAACAAAACGAAACTTGATATGTAAAACAAAAAAGACGATGTGAACACAAATAAATAAAATACACACAAATAAATATCAGAGTTTTAATTGGAAGCTCAAAGAGCTAGTGAAATAGTTGAATCGCTTTGACGCTGCTCTCGCATATTAAGAGTTCAAATGGTGGCGCCTACGTATTCGCCGCTGCACTGTCGCACAGGGCTGCAATGAAAGGGCAACACGGGACATATATACCGAAATATGGACAAAAATACAAAAGACTAGTAAATAAAAATAGCAAATGAATTGTTTCATACAGCATTTCTTTTATTATTAATTTCAAATTGAATTATTTGCACCATTGAATTGGCTGCCAACTTATGTCAAAACACAAGGCTGCAGTCGGGCGATAGTATTGTCACATACGGGTTTTTACATCGATCTGGCAACTCGAATTGCCGGCACGTCTGGTACGCTATGTGGCTGACGCATGCGTCTGACGTACATACATGTATGAAGGCGGTGAGTGATTTTTTTTTTGCATACGAAAATTTTGCTGCTGAAAACTGCGGAAGCAGAAGTGCGTGAATTAACGTAGCCAGTGAGGAAAGCAAAACATTTGTTAAACATACATTACATACATATTTAGCGGCTCGCGCGAATTGCAAACAACACACGTTGATCGTCGGTTTTTTCGCACGCAGCAACCTCGTGTATTTAATTTTTTTTGCGCATACATTTACCGATATTTTTTGGTGGTCACACAGACATTAGGCATATATATATATATATATATACAAACACAACCAAAGCAACGGCGAAGAGAAGAACGAGCAAGAGAGAAACGAGCGACAACGACGACGACGTGAAGCGCAGTGAAGAAGAAAAAAAAACAAGCGAAATCGAAAGCAAAGTTTGTCGAGTCGAGTCGAGTCAAATCAAAAATCGTTCAAGTGTTGTGCTTAGCTAAAAAAAATAGGAATACGAATCAACATTCGAATTTAAAACTTATAAAGTATTTCCAAAAATCGAAACAGAATAGCGCAAATAAGGCACATACACACAGAGAGGCCCATAGAAAACGTAAGTGGGCAAAAATGTAATCATAAGTAAATGCATTTATTTCATTATTGTTCGCCAGGAAGGAACAGCAGCAGCAACGGACAGCAATCGGTAGCAACTATAAGTTATCAGCAGTAGCAGAAGCAGCAGCACAACAACAACCACAAAATGAATAAAACCTCACAATTCGAAGCTCCGCTGTCCATTGAGCCAGAGCATGAGTTGCGCTTTGTTGGTAAGTATATATGTGTATATGTATATATGCATTTATATTATATATTGAGTACGTATGTATGCATGGCTGTCGTGTGAAGCGTATTGTGTATTAGAAGAAGAAACAGAAGTGTTAACAGCCGCAGCCGCATATACACATAGGTACGAACGTGTGTGCAACTGCATTTATGCATTTGCATTTGCCTTTGCATTTGCATTTGCATTTGTTTTTTTTTTTTTGGACTTGACAAAGAGAAGGCCACTATCGTGTGTGTGGCGGTATATCGATCACTATTTCTTAATATTGTAAACATTGCCGCTGGTCAATTGCGGCGGTCGAGCGAGCAAACTGCAAAGTTCACACGCACACACACACACGCACACACACACACGCACACACACACACATCTATGACTGACGTAGGGCCGTTTTGCCGACTTGTTTCTCTCTTCTGTACACTTTGGCACTGTTTTTTATACCCTGATCCCATTAAAAATGGGAAATCAGGGTATAATGGTTTTGTGAAAAGTATGTAACAGGCAGTACAAGCTTATCTTTTTTTTCGATAGCTCGTCCGATTACTTTTTATCGAGAATAATCGATAAATTGATTTTGTTTATTCGGCGTAATTTTGATACTTTTAGACCTGGAGACTTCATATTTTCTGTGTACATACATCTGAGCATACGAAGATTTTGGATACCACGCCCCTTTCGCCCCCAATTTGTAAAAGTACTAGGGACTTGTGCTTTGGAATGTATACACATTTGCACATTATGATCACGTTCTGAAAGTTTCATGAAGATAGTCCTACTACAGGAGAAATTATTCAGCAACAAAATTCTCATAGTATTGCCCTCACTGCAGCGCAGCCCAAGCGCAGTCGCTGCTTACTGCGCAGTTAGCAGAGCGCGTGCTTATGCGCGCGTAAATATCAGCGCCTTGTAGGGATCAGGGTATCTCCTAGTCGAGCAGTCTCGACTAGAGCTTTCTAACTTGTTTTCTACACAGCTTATCAATAATTTCATTGTATTAGTTTTTTTTTTCATATTCCACTTTTGTTTGTATACCCTGATCCCATTAAAAATGGGAAATCAGGGTATAATGGTTTTGTGAAAAGTATGTAACAGGCAGAAGGAGGCGTGGCAGACCCTATAAAGTATATATATTCTTGATCAGGGCGACGAGCTAAGTCGATATAGCCCTGTCCGTCTGTCCGTCCGTATGAACGCCTAGATCTCAGAAGATATAAGAGCTAGAGACTTCAAATTTTGTATGCATACTCATGTATACCATACGCAGTACAAGTTTATCTTTTTTCGATAACTCATCCGATTTCTTTTTTATCGAGAATAATCGATAAATGGATACTGTTTATTCAACGTAATTTTAATACTTTTAGACCTGGAGACTTCATATTTACTGTGTACATACTTCTGATCAACACGCAGATTTCTTAATTTACAGATTTTGGATACCACGCCCCCTTCGCCCCCAATTTGTAAAAGTACTAGGGACTTGTGCTTTGGAATGTATACACATTTGCACATTATGATCACGTTCTGAAAGTTTCATGAAGATAGTCCTACTACAGGAGAAATTATTCAGCAACAAAATTCTCATAGTATTGCCCTCTCTGCAGCGCAGCCCAAGCGCAGTCGCTGCTTACTGCGCAGTTAGCAGAGCGCGTGCTTATGCGCGCGTAAATATCAGCGCCTTGTAGGGATCAGGGTATCTCCTAGCAGTCCGAGCAGTCCGAGCAGTCTCGACTAGAGTTTTCTTACTTGTTTGACATATTTTCGAGGGTACGTGTGTGCGGCTGTTTTGCAATGCTGCTATCAACAGCGGCAGCAGCAGCGGCAGCGGCAGCGGCACAGACCGTGGCGTCTTTTCCGTTTTGGAAATGCCGCCACTCTTCCTCTCTCACTCTTGCGCTCTCTGCGCTTCACACGCGTTCTCTCTCTCTCCCTTGAAACCTTTGCCGCTGTCTGTCTTTTGGCTAACATTTTATTTTTATACTCAACAGCTTTTCATGAGCCATTTCTTTTCTTTTACTTTTTGAATTTTGGCCAAATGGCAACAACCACAACTACAACAATGCATATGACAGCACGCTTTGATTTGTGGTGCGCGCACAGTGGGCCGTAATGCTGTAAAAGCTGTACACAAATAACACTCGTCTCTCATTTTGACCACGTAGTTAGCCTCTGCTCGCCGTGCGCTCATATGTCTGGGCAAGTGCTAGTGCATACTACACACACACGCACGCATACAGAGGCATGTGTCGTCTGCCGTTAACTATTTCCCCAACGATCATTGGTGACAGACTGTCCACACACACGCACATGCACAGGCATACATACGTGGCCTATATAACACTCAACGGCTGTCTTATTGAATGAATTTCGAAAATAGAACAAAATCAGAATCACAAAAAAAATTGTTTTGCTATGCTCAGCTATGTGCGTGTGTGTGCATGCGCGCGCCTGTACGTGCGTGTATATATATATATATGTGTGTGTGTGTTTGCTTTTAATTTAATTAATATGACATGAAGAGCCAAAAACGATGGCTCTAAAGTGCACAAACATTAGAATGCCCTACAAAAAGAGATATGCCTATGTGGATGATGTCAGGTGCGAATCGTCGTATTGACAAGTAAATTATCGCTCTCTCTCTATATACATATGTATGTACATATGTATATTATATACGCGGCTTGGCTGAATAGGAAGGCCAGGCCACAGCGCACATAAATGAACCCAGAGCCAAACAGCTGGCAAAAAAAAAGTAATCAAATAATATTTTATGCAAACAGAGCCAGCTTTGCACGTAGCGAATATACCCAATTAGAATGACGCAATGGGGCAGAGCTTTAGCACTTATGCGAGCGGGTTTCTTGTTGGGGAAATTTGAAAGGACATTTAAGCCAGAGAGCGGATGCGCGAAAGGGTAATGACACCACGGGATCTTAGCTAATAAACGACAGCAATTGTTAGAGTGGGACTTTATTGGAGGAGAAAGCGGGCGAGTAAAAGGGAGTGAAACTACAACTAGCTACGGCGGAATCTTAGTTCAAAGTGAAGAGAGTATTGAGAGCACCAATTCGTATTTATATTTACAATGCAGTTTGCTAATAAAACAATTACATACACACATAATTGTATATCACAATATTTCATTTATTCTTATCAATTTTGCAGGTCCTTTCAATCGACCAGTGGTGACAATCATGACCTTGAAAAACCAATCGGTCAGGACACTGGTCTTCAAAATTAAGACCACCGCTCCGAAGCGCTATTGTGTACGTCCAAATATTGGAAAGATTGCGTCTTATCGTACGACGCAGGTGGAAAGTGCGTAGAGCGATAATCGAAACGATAATCGAAATATGATTCTATAATCTTGTTTCTTCTGTTTTCCGTAGTTTGCCTGCAGCCTTTTATGTACGATCAGCAAGAGAAGAATAAGCACAAGTTCATGGTGCAAAGCGTGCTGGCACCGCCCGATGCCGATTTGTCTGATTTAAACAAGTTGGTAAGCAGCTCTAGCCATATAGTTCCCATCCGTCCAAGTGGGGGACTCCCCCTCTCTCTTGCCTGTCTCGCTCGCTCTAACTGCATGCATATTCTTTGCCATTACAGTGGAAGGAACTGGAACCTGAACAGCTTATGGATGTCAAGCTTAGGTGCGTATTCGAAATGCCGCCCGTTGATACCAATGCAGAGAATAATAGTGGCAGCGGCGGCGTCGGCGGTGCCGGCTCGGCCAGTGCCGGCGGCAGCGTGGGCACCATTGCGCCGGCATCTCTCAGCTCTGGGGATGCGCTCAAGAGCGATGCAACTGTGGCGACCGTTGCGATGGTATGTGTGTGGGATAATATTGACAACGAGATGGAATTAATTTGCATATATATCTGTTTAGACTTCGGAATTGACCGATGCGGAATATGCCGCAGCCCTGGCGAATGAGCTTAAGGAGATACGCTGTATGAACAGCGAACTGCGAAAAGAGAATCTACATTTGAAGGCAAGCCGATACAATGATAGTGTTTACACATGTACATAATGCATATTTCCTCATTCTTCTATATAGGATCAAGTCACACGCTATCGTAGCTCTCCGGCCGCCAAGCAGATCAATGAGCCCTATGCTCCGGCTCTGGCTGAGAAACAGATTCCGATCTTTTATATAGCAATCGCAATTGCTGCCGCCTTTTTTGGTCTGTTGCTGGGCAAGTTTTACCTCTAAATGCCATAACAACAACAGCAACAACAACATCTACAACAACAACAACAACGAACACAACAGCAGCAGCAGCAGCCACACAGACACAAAAGCAAAAACAAGCATTTGTGGCACTCTTTAAAAACTTAACAACAATTGGTTCATATAATTGCTCATTTGAACTTAAAAATAATTTTCTGTTATACTATATTTAGACTGCAACAGCAAAAACAGCAGCAGCAGCAGCAACAATTGCAAATCCCACAATATAAATTCAAATGAGCAAGAATATAAATTTGTAATTTGTTTTGGCCATTGAAAACTACCAAAATTATGTAAACATATATACACCCACATACATACACCCACACACACACACACACACACACACATACACATAAAGGACACATGGTTAGATAACGTAATTGTTAAAGTAAAACAAAAAATCGAAAAACAAAAATAACCGTAAGCAAATATGCAAATGCAAATTGCATCGCAAGAGTAACAAAAGCAATAGTAACAACAAAACAAAACGAAAAAGAAAAAACAAAAACAAAAAGCCGTTAGGAGACAGTACAACTCACTCACCCATCAAAAGTCTGTCTCTCTATCTCTATCTTTCTCTGCCGCTCACTCGGTATACCGCCAACAGCAAGTCGATCATATGCATGCAGGGCTCTGCATGCCGTCTCGCTCTCTTACTCTCACACTCTCTTATTGTTACATTCACACTTACACTCTGTAATTAAATTCTGTTGACTGCGGCGTTGCGCGTGCGTTGTTGCTGCTTGCACCAATAATCACTGCATGGCCTCTGCATACACACATACACACACCCACACCCACATGATCCATATATTTATATGCACACGCACACACACACACACACACATACGCACGCACGCCTACTTATAGATAATTTTTTGTGGAAAGGAAAAGGAAAAGGCTTTTGTTCTTATAAATTTATATTGATTTTTATCGTTTCAATTGCACTTGCATTTACTTTTAAATTCACTTTGGATTTGCTAACGGTTCATTTGTCAAGAAAAAGAAACTACACACACACGCATTAACTGTAAACAAACATAATAAAAGAAAAACGTTTTAAATAATAAAACATGCAAATGTATTTGTGCTGTTGCATAATTCCTATAAAAGAAAAAACTAGGCAGAGATATCTTCTGCCACGAAAAGAAGCAAACTTTTCTGTTTGCCAACATAAACACGAACACACACACACACGCATACGCAAGCACAAGCGCTTGACTACGGGCTTGTGCGTAAGCTGGAAAGGGAAAGAACATGCAATCAATTTGTATAAACATTGACGAAAAGGAATAAAAATACCCACATACACCCAGTCACACAAACACACTTACATATACAAATTGTTAATGCAGTTTATGGTTTTTAACATATTTCTATTCAAATGTAAATTACTCTTAGTTTATCCCAAAATGAAAACTTTTTTTTTTTTAATATATGCAAAACATCTATATTTATATTGTCTAAAACATGTACTATAAAAAAAAAAAAAGAAAAACAAAACAAAGCTTCGACTTCAATTTCACTCTTCTGTTTCACATTGCAAAGCATTAAAAAAGGGTATATAGATTTATATATAAAATTGCTGTATTTTCATAGACATGATTTCGTATTAAATGGTTAACCTAGAAATACAGTCATAAATATGATAAATAAAATAAAATAAACGCATATAAGCAAATCATAAGCAAAAATGTACTTGACGTCAGCTGTAGAAAAAACTAACAAATTCACAAAAACAAAAACTAAATAAAAATAAAAATGAAATGAGAACAAACCCAAATTAGCCGCAAAAGAAAAAAAAAAAAACACAAAAACAAAAACAGCTATAGAAAACAAATTGAATGAAATGAAGCAAAACAAAATTTAATATTTACAGCATAAATCTTAAAAACTAAGTGTTTTTTTCTTAAAGGAAAAATAAAAATATAAAAAACATTGTTAATTAAACATCAGATATCATTTAACAAAAAAGAATAAATTAAAATAAATTAGCAGCCGCTGTTGCTCATACTCGTAAAATTCAAAACTAAAGGCAATGCGCGCCTCTGTGCGACTTATCGATATTAGCTGATGAAAAGTCAAGAAGCGCTCAGCCAAAAAGTTAATCGATTGCTATTCATAGCCAAATATCGCATTGCATGCGATTAATTTTATACAATTTGCAGACGCTTCATCCGCATTCTTCTCATAATCGAAATGTAATCGATAATGTCGATATCTACGCTTTCCATGCGCACATCTCTGGGCATGGCTGCCGCGCATAGCTTTGAAGCTTTTTTGGTCCAAACAGTTTGCGTTTGTCTACGCACCGCATTCCATTAGTCCTGTCTGTGATGCTGTAGATGCTGTATCTCAGCACTGTAAACAAATCTCGCACGTGCTATAAATAACTGTTAGTACACAGTAGCTCAGTCACATATCAATTGAAAGAAACAGTACAACTATTTTTTCTGTCGATTACTAACGAAACAATCACTCGAATTTACGCGCCAAATAACATATCATAACGGAAATGCATTCACACAACTTAAAGTAAATGCCCTAGTCTTAAATATACAATGCGTAGTCCAGGTAAGTTCTGCTGCTTGAGCCTCCTCCACGAACATAACACAATTAGCTGTGTCTTATTTTTAAACGGACACACACGCACACACAGACAAGCGCGCACACATGCATAGAGATACACTGCTACACCCTCCTACGTATACAGTTACACGTGTAGAGTCCTCGCATTCAATGCCAACAACAATTGCAACAAGTAGCCAGCCACACAGCAATTCACACACTCACACATGCATATGTATATCATATACAAACACGCACAGCCATGCGCTGGCTATTTAATTGCGAGCATCCGCATACACACACACGTGCAATTGGCTCATGTCCCATCTACTTATGTATCTACGGGTGTGTGCGTGTGTCTGAGTGTGTGTGTGTATGCTAACGCCTTACTACAGTGAAAGGCATCTTGCGCGCAACAATACAATTAAGTCAGGACTGGATGTTCCTTCTCGGTGACAGCTAAAATGCAGCGCCAAAAACTGTGCTACATTTTCGCAAATTCATTTTCAATATACTCGTATATCGTCTTTTATTCATTTGTTTATTAAATTCTTTCTTTAGAGCATATTAAATGACTTGAAGATCTAGAATTTAATTATCTCAACTTCATTTTGCTTAATGTTTCTATTTTTAAATACTTAACCCATTGAAAATGGGAAATCAGAGTATAACAGGTTTGTTAACATGTATAGCAGAAGAAGAAGGAGTCGTGGCAGATCTCTTAAATCATTTATTCCTGATCATAGCGATAATATGGTAATTGTTTGATAGTTCATATATTTTGTAAGCCGCCACACTGTAAAAGTATAGATTCAGGATTTACCATGTGACGAATAGAAGGATCCCTTCCGCCAAATTCGCGTTTTGGCAAATATACACATTTTAATTGAAGTGTATCCTAAAATATACGCCTAATTGTCGTGCTAAAAAATACAAATATTTCCTATATTATTAGTGTTTTTAAATCATTTCTTTAAGTAAAGGGAATTTTGATTCGTACAATATATGCATTCACTTCGGGCTAGCCGTTTGCTTTAGCAGAGCGTTCACTGTAGTTGCGCAGACATATATTTAATTTGCCTTTTCCCGTCTACATCCATCTCTCTTCCTCTTCCTCTCCCTCTCCCTCTCTCTCTTTTTCTATTCTTGCTGCAGCAATCTCACAAAGCTCTTTGCTAATTAGTTGTCTTGGGAAAAACATAATTTCACTCAATAAGCTGCATTTGCTTATTGTATTACTGAAAAGGCAGTTGGGAAAGGCTTTGCCTCACTTTCCTCTGACATTTCACATCTTTCTCACTCCCTCTTCTTTTCTGTCTGGCGTTTGGTGTTGGCCAAAAAGGTAACACCACACCCCAAAGCATTCGTTCAGTGCGTCTCGCCCTTCCCCTTTCCCGCTTTCTCTCCCAAGGGCTCATCAGCCGCAGGCCCCTCTCCCTTTTCCTCGGTTTCTACATGCTCGAAAAGGGAAAATCCCGCCCCCTATCCCCCATCTTCCCCAAAGAAACATTGGCTACGTCCCTTTCTCTGGCTCGGTCTCTCTCTAGCGGTGCTATTTTTGAGCCACGTTAAGCTCTCAGCTTCAAAGCCACTCCATCTGCAGTCTAGGCAATCATTATGCGATCCAACATAATCCGCTTTGCATCTGGGCGCCTGGCCGTCTCTGCCATGCCTTCAATTCGTACGCCCTAATTATGGTAAGGCATTCAATATTTGGAAATACCTTTGAAATTTGAAATTTTGAATGAACTTTTGTGCGTGCTAAAGCGTAACCTCAAGCCACCCACCAACCCTAAGCTGACGAATACCTTCGGAACAAGACCGCAACGCACACAGACACACTCACACACACACACACTCACATAGAGAACATATTTCCATGAGCATATTCAATCTACATTTGAATATAGACTTCATAAGCCGGTGCTTCAGGCGCAACTGACAGAAAATCAATAAATCGAGATTTAATGAGTTTGCAAATATTTGACAGCAACTTCCTAACTGTCTACCTCCGTCTTTTCTACCGCTCTCCTCCCCGTTAGCCTCTGTCCGTTTCTTTGGTCAATATTTGACAGGAACTTCCGGTGTGTCACTTTTGTTTCTCCTTTCCTGCTGACCCTTCTGCCTCTCTCTCTCACTCTTACTCTCTCGCTTGACTGGCAACCACTTTCTCTATCCTCCTCATTCTCCGAAATTGGTTCTTTCAATCAGGCCTTGACAGGTTCCTACCTCAAAGGACTACGCTATCTTCACTCCTTCTCTATATGACTCTCACATTCACATTACTTCTCCCTTTCGCTCTGCTCTTGGAAAGTTGTATTCGATTTCCTACTAATATATTCTTGCAACAGCAACCACTTTGTATGTCGTTTCGTTGACAGGGCACTAGCCCAATAGCCGGTTGGGAGAACTTATGCATATTAGATGTTTTGTTCTCTTTACTCCTTTTGTGCGTCGTAGCTCTAGCTAAGACTTATCCGAAACAGAAGGAGCGAGTGGTCTCTACCTATTTGACAGCAGCATCCTCTCTCTGCCTCACTCGACTTATCCAATTACTATCTTCCTTTTTTTCTTCATTCTTAGTCCCTCTCGTTCCCCTATCTATAACAGATTCTTCCTTTATCATTCTTCTTTTCGCTCTACCTCCCCAGGTCTATTCTTTCTACACCTCTCTCTATCTCCCACTCTCGCTATATTCATCTGTCTCCTTATTTCCTACGCCTTTCAACTGTCTGTCTCTTGTTTTTCTCTCTCCCGCATCTCTCCCTTTCTTTTCCCTATCAATACACGTATTTCTCAGCTCTTCTCTCCCTCTCCCTCGCTCTTACTTCAACTTTTCTTGTGACAGCACTTTTCTTCCAATTTGCTCTCATCAACAGGATGGTGATGGGTGATGGGTTTCTGGGATGGTGAAGGATAGCTGTTGGCAGAATGACGACCGCCAACATTGACTACGACTATTTGCTCAAGTTCCTGGTGCTCGGTGACTCTGGCGTGGGCAAGACCTGCCTGCTCTATCAATACACAGACGGAAGATTCCACACGCAGTTCATATCGACCGTTGGCATCGACTTTCGGGAGAAGCGGCTGGTGAGAGAGCGACTGCATCCAAGTATCACGTTCCTCCCATCCTCTCCCATCTGATTTGTATTTATTCCATCAAAGGTCTACAGTTCACGTGGTAGACGGCATCGCATCCACTTGCAGATTTGGGATACGGCCGGGCAGGAGCGCTTTCGCTCGCTGACGACGGCCTTCTATCGGGATGCGATGGGCTTTCTACTCATCTTCGATCTGACCAGCCAGAAGTCCTTCCTGGAAATCACTAATTGGCTGGAACAGCTGCGCATGCACGCCTACACAGAAGATCCGGATGTAGTGCTCTGTGGGAACAAATGTGATCTACTGCAGCTGCGCGTCGTTAGCCGGGAGCAGGTCGCCGCTCTGGCTCAACGCTATCATCTGCCCTACATCGAGACGAGCGCCTGCACCGGGGCCAACATACAGCAGGCGGTTGAGCTGCTCGTTGGCCGTGTTATGGAGCGGATAGAGAATGCTGTCTCCAATCGTGACTTCACCCTGCTAATGGCCCAGTCCCGTCGACTGCCCAACATCGCCTACGGGCCGGATATAGTTAGACTGCATCAAGCCAATGGGAGTCCCCCTAGACGCAATCGCAACTGCAACTGCTAAACTTATCCGGTTTGCCAGATAACAATTTAGAATTTCTAGCTGTATCCGTTCAATTTTTTTGTAATTGCTCGACGGATCCAGTAAGAAGTCAGATAACTTTTGGCTCCAACTAAACAGGCCATCCGGTTAGCCAGACCGTAACTATGACAAACTTTATTCCGTTAATCCGTTTATCTATGTGTGTTGACTGTAAATAAATGTTGCTTGTTGATTAAAGGCCCCTGCTTTTAGTACAATATCCGAGAGTCGCGGATGACTCCGGATAGCTATGTGCAGTGGCTAGGCTATCCGGCTGGTTATCCGCAACTGTTGGGCCATCACACATCTATCCGGATATTTAGTATGCAATCATCTGGTATTATCCGCAACGTACTAAACATAGAATCAGCTAAAGCTACTTCAATTACAACTATAACGTAGTTTATTTTCTCCTTAACCATAGCCAAAAGGCACAGCCGAGCCACAGCGCGAGCAATTGCATCAGACTTGGAGCTGTCAGGGCGGAGTTGCCGTTGCGCTCTTCGATCCATTGATGGTAATACTGAACGTCCGCATAGACGCCGGGCAGACCCGGCTCGGCGCAGCCATAGCCCCAAGAGACAACGCCAATCACTCGGCCATCGTAGACCAGGGGTCCGCCGGAGTCGCCTTGGCACGAGTCCGTCCCACCTTTTAGCCGCCCAGCGCAGAGCATGCCTGGGAGCAGGCTGCCTGAGTAGATAGTGGAGCAGGTTCTGTGACGAATCGTGGTCACATTGGCAGTGAGCAGCACATTCGAGAGCGAGCTCTGCAACGGGAGTAAATATGCTGGATAAATTGCAGGGATGGATAAGTGCTTGGATATCCATTGCATTGATCAAAATTCAATAGTCAATTGCATTGAAATATCCAATAGCTGGTTAAGGCAATCGCTCACCTGGTTGGTCCGTCCCCAGCCGGAGACCTGGCAGGTGACTCCAGAAGGAGTCGGCTCCGTGGCCAGTTGAATGGGCGCCACAGTCGGGTGGCTGCTGTTGATGGGGAGGCCGGTGCGCAGAAACATGACGCCCACATCGTCGCGCATGCTCTCCGTGGTGAAGGTGTTCATGTAGGCAATGGAGCTGACGTCGGACACAATTGTTCCATTGTTGCGCTCGTAGCGGTTGAGGGTGCCCATCACGACTACAAACTCACTTGCCTTGCGATAGCGCTTCTTCGAGGAGCTACGGATGAAGTGGGATGAAACCCATGATCCGATTAGTTACAATAGTTCGTATGTACCCCCCTCTCTGCGCGCCTTAGGAATGCAGTTCGATACTATGAGGTACTCCCTCTCCCTCCCTCTCTCTCTCATTTATAGGGCCTCTATATATTCCGGCAGCTTTTCTTCTATGCGTATACATCCGGATAAAGAACCCTGTTCCATTCTAGCTACCTCTTTCTCGGTCTTTATCCCACAGTTCCTCCTTCTACTCACTTGAACAAGCAGTGGGCGGCAGTTAGGACCTTGTTAGGCCCTATCAAAGAGCCTCCGCAGATGTGGCCGCTGCCAAAGTTGCGGTCGTTCTTCTTCAGCCTGATGGAAACCATATGCTTCGTGTCTGCTGCGCTGGCCAAAGTTCCATTGATGATGCGCGATTCAGGCAGCTGAGCATCTGTGAAAGAGACTCTTTAGTAGCTGCAAATCAGAGGCGGGATAAGCGGGAGGAAGAGTGAAAGTGGAGGGGAGAGAGTGTCGCATTTGCACTTGACAACTCTTGTAATCAAAAAGGTTGCTCCCCCCTCGCCCGTTCACTCGAAAAGTGTGGATGCCTTTGGCCTTGCCGCCGTATCTATTACGCTTGTTTTTTCTTTACGTCAATTTCCGCTCTGTCCCAGTGGCAAGACAAGACACAGCCGATGATTAACAACCAAGGCATGCACTTATCTACGAACGTCGAAGTCGGAATACCCTTGGGCAGATAACCCTCTATATGTAGATACGGGCCCTAACATGTCGATCTATTTGAACTATATTTGCATTGCATTTGGTTGTCACCCAATAAACTGGTGAATGAAGCGGATAAGTCGGGAGAATAGCTGGATAAATTGTACAGACAGATATATCTCCATATATCAGTAAGATCTGCAGACATTGACACAGAGCATTGGGAGTATATCTCTCTTCCTTGGGTAAGCTATATACATATGTTTGGTTTACCTACTTACTCGACTCTACCATATAAAAATACCAATGATTTTTGATATATATCTATATCTATATACAAATATGTCTAAATTTATATCTACATCTATATCCTTCGCTCACTTTCTCTCCCTCTTAGGCTCATATATCTCGAGGATAGACAACGTTCTGATTATGTCTCTATTATAACGTTAGTTTACAATAGATCGCTCCGATAACATATATATAAAAAAGATTTAATCTGTTGATAACAATATCTTTATATGCAGAGTATATAAAATAATGGTATTATTCACATATTTCTACAGTCAACTAAGAATCGAAAATATATGGCCAGACCAATAAAGTAGAAGAAGAAAGCGATAGACAGAGGTAGAGATTACGGTTTCCCCAGAATAAAATGACTAATTCATCAAAACATTTGAAAGAGCACATTAAATAAAGAACCAAAAAAAGTGGAAATGTGAAGGAGAAAATGACATAAGAGAGAAGGCGATGTAGACTGAAGAGGGAGGGAGAGAGAGGGAGAAATACGCCTAGAGAGACTTTGTTTCTGTCTCTCTTGGAGAGCGAGGAGACTGACTTGAAGGAATAGTGTTAGAAGGCAAAGAGAGAGAGAGAGAGAAAGAGAGAGAGAGAGAGAGAGAAGGAGAGAGAGAGAGAGAGAGAGAGAGAGAGAGAGAAGGAGAGAGAGAGAGAGGGAGAGAGAGAGAGAAGGAGAGAGAGAGAGAGAGAGAGAGAGAGAGAGAGAGAAGGAGAGAGAGAGAGTAAGCAGAGAGAGAGAGAGAGTAAGCAGATGGTAATCTTTTGGCAATGCAAACGAAGATGCTAGTTTTTGCTATGAAGAAACCCAAATCCAAAACACGGATTAATTTATATTTAAATATATATATAGCATATATATTTAAAGGTAGGTATACATGTATGTGTGGGCGTATATTTGATTCTTACAAATTTGGCCAGAAATAACTAGCCAACAGCAGAGATAAAGGAGACCACGCATTACAACGTTTGGACCAACTTGGAAGACAACAAAAATAAAAAAAAAAAATTAACCGAAAAAAGACGTTAACAAATAAAAGTATGGTCTTTTTTTTTATATTACTTGTGTCACAACCGAATTTAGTCAACGCGGAGCTCGAACTGAATATTCGATGGGAATCGACAACGGCAACGATTTGTTCTCCAATTGGCAATTGTTTTTTTACTATCAGTAAAATTACGACATAGGTCAGATAAGAAAAAGAGTTAGAGAAAGGGAGGGGACAGATGGAGGGAGAACCTGGTTTTATGGCACATGCGTATACCAACCATAAAATATCAAATAGATCAAAGTTGGAATCGTATTTTGTGAATTGTATTTGTCTTGTAAACCTTTTTGCACTTACAGTAAATGTTTGAATATGTGTGTATAAATAGATATGTTTCAATTGAAGATATTTAGTAAATACATAAATAATCGAGACGCTGATCTATAGATACAATCAATGTAAATAGAGAAGAAATGCATAAGTTGTATGATTTCGATCTCTTTTGATTTGATAGGCAAATTGGACAGATATACAATGTGTATATAATATATATATATATATATATAGATCTACATATGGACGGTTGTTAGACTGATATAACTAGTTATACGACGTGTAAACAAAATTTGCACTACAAATTCCAAAAGGCACTTAGTTTAAAGTAGAAAAAAAATTGAGGAGATTCAATGTGCAGAAAAAGTTCTGCTTGGACGGCGTTTCGAAATATTTGTTGTAAATGGAATTGAATTGAAGTTGAGTTGCGTTAAGTTGAAGACATAGCTTCTGCATATGGTTGATAACTATATGTAGCCCTGCAGGCTGCGCGATTGGCTATGATGATGACGCGGTGGCTGATAGCCAGGCTCCTGCATTTCCATCTGCATCACCAGATTCTTCTGCTCCCCGCGTGCCTCGTAGGCCTGACGGGCTTCGCGCTGCAGTATGAGAGCAGCCAGGCCCAATAGCATGAAGGTGACCACGGCCAAGGCGTACGACCAGCCAAGCACATTGAATTTCGGATACATCAGCCAATCGCGTCGATAAGCACAGCCGCCAAAGATGCAGACGGCCAAGAACATAAACAGCGCTGCAATAGGCAACAGTTAAGCCATGTTTACATAGAGGAACACGATCTACTTACAGGACACGGCTGTGCCTATGTAGGACAGGCGTACGAGCAGCCATTCATACTGCAGCACAGGCTTCAAGGGCAATCGGGTGATGGTGAGCGAGAGCAGCGTCAGCACAGTGAAGACTATGATGAACGACATTGTTACAAAGCCCTGCACGGCCATCAGCCAACCAGGCAGCAGATATTCACGTATCACATAATAATCCTTGATCAATGAAGAACAACACTTAGTGCGTTAGTACAGAACTCGTAGATCAACAGAAGACAACATTTAGCATTATGTGATCTATAGTCATAGAAGATCACAGACAAAGTCAAGTGCAACAAATGCTACGCTTGGTATATTTAGCACAATATAACTAATATCACGTTTTAGTACATTTCACACGTGTAGTGCAGTGCAGTTACTTACATGTGAGAAGATCAAATGACAGCCCGTGAACTGCTTAGGGAACTGATAGTTCGGATAGACAAAGTTCTTGAAACAGTATTGCCAGAGGCCCATGTTTTTGAAGCTGCTGCGTGTTTCCTCATACGATTCGATCCAGTACGGTGAGCAGAAGGACATCATCAATACAAAGAAGCTGGCAAAGGTGACAATTGCTCCAAATACGACTCCATCTGCACACACACACAAACACGCAAATACAGTTATTTGTTCAGCTATAAACAACAAACGTTAGCTGCGTCACTCACTTGTCGCACGCGGGTAGTCGCCCTTTTCCACACTGGTGTCGGTGGTGTCCTGCGACTGCTGTTTGCCCAAATTGCGCATTGTGAAGGCACTTTACTTACAATATGAAAAAAACTAGCTTTACAAACTATAAACAACTGAAAAACAAATTAGTTCGTTGCACACACCCAACTGCAAGGTGGGGCTAGGGATGACAGAAGTAGAAGCGATGATTACGATAGTAGCGATAATAGCCGCCGAATCGATATTTAAGATTGTAGTGGCATTTTGCATAATCAATTCTTTTTACTTCAAAATATGTTAGTTGTAGTTAAATTGAGACAAAAATTAACAATAAATATGTATATCATACACGAAAAGTTGAATTAAGGTGGTTAATTTTTAAATAACCAATTGCTTATGCGATACTTTATCGATATTTAGTATATTTCTTGTTCTTTGTCTTCCCAGATTCGCTGGTCACACTTTAGTCTCGTTTACCATTAGTTTTTCTTTCCTATTTTATTAAAGCTAATGTGTACAATAACAAATACAACACAATTAAATAACTTGATCCACTTCATGGTGCTCCAAGTGTTTCATATAAGCCAAAAAACATGTCCAGCACAAGCTGCACACACTGATAAAAGGCACACGGTTCCGCTCAGGAATCAAAGAGAAGTTGATGGTGGCTACCAAAGGCCAAACGGCTAGAGCGACCTGATTGGTAAGAGAATATATATATATATATATATTTAAGAAGTCGCTCTATATTGGAATAAATACCTTATAGGTGGGCAGAAACTTCTTGCCAACCTCGGCGACAGCTTCTTGCACCGTCTTTGACTCCAGCAAGCTCATGATGAAATAGAAGCAGGTCATTGCGGCGGGCGTATACGAAATGGTCTCCACGGCGGCCTTAATAACGCCATAGCGTAGCGATGTGTGTGGCCACATGGCACTGGAGATCTGTGGAGGGAAACCGATGTACAAGCAAATCGGCAATGTAAATGTTGAGTTACCTTCACCCAGCCGTAGAGCGTGGGCGCCACAAACAATCCACCGTACATGCTGAAGCGGAATACGCGCCACCAGTCGTAATTGCCTGCATCGAATACATATCCATTTAAGACCAACATATATGGATGTATATTTGGCGTATATGTGTGAAACTCACCCCAGCGCTTGCCCTCAAATGTTTGCTGTATCAGGCTGCCCGTGGGCCAGATCAAGCTATACGATATCATACCACGCGCAATGGGATATCGCACGATGAAGGTCTTCAGCTGCTGCCACAGCACTGAGGAAGCCATCTCCCTGCCTGTGTGTGAGTGAGTGCGTAATTAATGTAAATGCATGTTAATCAATTCACGCTTTCAGCTTGCAGAAACCCAAAGGCCAATTGACCTACTAGCATGCGGGCTCACTATGTAGTTTAGCGAAAAAGACCCGCTGGGAGACGGCTTAAATAAATGCAATGGCTGCCTGCCAAGCTCTAATCAAACAGCATGGCACGCCTTTGGTGCACAGTGCTTTTAATTGTGATTGGATTGCTGGTCAGCAGAGAGGCCAAAGGAGAAGCAGGAGCAGGAGAAGAACTGCAGACTGCCCATGGCAAGTTCTCCAATAAAGAAGCTGGGACAGTAGTCGATGAGGAAGCAGCAGCAGGAGCGGCAGAGGATCAGCAGGATGGCAAGATAGTGAATGGCACGCTAGCTGCCCAAGGCGAGTTTCCCTATGTCGTAAGCAGATCCATAGAATAAGCAGACGACATCTTCAATTCACACACTCTGTTCCCCTTCAGTTGTCCCTGCGCCGTGCCAAATCGGGCGCGCACTCTTGTGGAGCGACGTTGCTGAACTCGCGCTGGGTGCTGACAGCGGCGCATTGCGTGCGTGGCTCGAAGCCAGAGCAGCTGAATCTGCAGTATGGCAGCAATCAAATCGACCGTAATGCCAGCCAGCTAGCCTGGATAGCGGCCATACACGTGCATCCCGGGTACGAGCCGGAGGACAAGTACATACATGACATAGCGCTGCTGCAGCTGCAGGTGCCCATCCTCTATAGCCGCAGTGTGCAGCCTGTCCGGCTGCCCGAGCCTCTGCAGCAAATCGAAGAGAATAGCAGCGCCGTGCTCGCTGGCTGGGGCTTGAATGCGGTTCGTAATCCGCATCATCACTGGCCTCGATCCTTAATAATTAATTCCATCCACCTTTCAGACTGGAGGCGCGCTGCAAGTGAAGCTGCACAAGGTGCAGCTGCACGTATTCAGCGACGAGGAGTGCAGTCGGCGTCATCAGACGCAGCTGCATCGGAGCCAACTCTGCGCTGGCTTGCCCGAGGGCTGGAAGGGTCAATGCAGTGGTGATTCGGGTGGCCCACTGCTGTTGCCCGCCCTGGACACTCAAATCGGCATCGTCTCATGGAGTGTGAAGCCCTGCACACGTCCACCCCACCCGGGCGTCTTTACCGAAGTCTCTGCCTACGTGGATTGGATACGGCAGACAGTGGGTCGGCATGACCCGCAGCATTCCCGGCTCTGGATTGGCGACCTGATTGTGGCACGCGAGCCACCTCCACTGGACTCCAATTAACACGTTTGTACTTAAATGCATTTTATTCACCTAAACAACAATTTGTTCTAAATTAAAAACGAACCCTTTTATATACAATAGAAGAGCGAAGTCTTGAATCGGTCTACAGCAACAGCAGCAGCTGTGCACATTTGATCCCCAGCAGCTGCACCTGCTTCTAGCTTTCTTCTGCTCCAAGCGGAAGATGGTCTACTCCTACTCCTGCCCTTATTTATAGAATAACAAGTAACAATTCGCGAGCTGCTTGGGTTCCTATATAAAGGCAAGGACTTGGTCTTTGATAGCTGCTGGTGCTGTCTCCCTAGCCCCATCTGCATCTCCTGCCTTCCGTACAGCTGCTGCACTGGGTTAACTTCTTCGCGTGCTTCGTCTCTTCTATGAACAAAAAATAGAAGATCTATGTAAGCAGCTCGATCTCTCGTAGCTGATGATCTTCCTGCTCCCTATCCTGTACCTGTTCGTGGTCCGGCTCCATTGCTCGCGTTTTCATGTATGCCAAGAATATAGTCCAAAGGAGGCTGCAAAAGCTGACGAAGACAACGCGATTGTGCTCCGGCACTAGCGAAAAGTTGATGGTCTGTATAATGGGCCAACAACAGATGCCCACCTGTCAGGGATGAAGCCAAGTTAGATAGTGACTACCTGCGGCTACGGCCTCAAAGTCAGCTAACCTTATATGTGGGCAGGGCCTTCTCCTTGGTCTCGGCAACAGCTTGCTCAAAGGTCTTCAGCTCCAACAAGCTCATGCCCATAAAGAAGCTAACGCAGGCAAATGGGCCATAGGACAGTTGCTCCGTTACGGCCTGGAATGTTCAGTTAAGGAGTTTGCCAATCTGCCAGCCATGTCGATCCCGCAGCACTCTTACTCACCTTGAGCAGGCCAATGCGCAGATTCGTCTGCGGCCACATGGCACTGGTGAGACGCACCCAGCCATAGAGGCAGGGCGCCACATAGAGACTGCCAAAGAGACTGAAGCGCAGCGCACGTGCCCAATCGTATGTCTCTGGGAAGGGAAGGGAAATCGGAATTGGATAATGGATACTGGATAACGGATAATGGATAAGGGATCTTAGAGCAATCCCTTGTCGACTTACTGAAATTACGTCCCTCTATTGTCTGCTGGATGAGACTGCCCGTAGGCCACAGCAGGGCATAGGTCATCATGCCCTTGGCCATGGGATGCATTTTGGACAACAGTTTAGCCGGCATTTAATCTAACTAAACACTAACTAAACTAAGGAGCAGGCGCTGGGGAGCAAAAGCATTAAATAGACGTTGGCAAGGCAAAGGCAGACAACGACGAGGTCGAGGTCGACGTCGACGTCGACGTCGAAGGCTACTACATTGATACACACATCAATATAAACCATATATATGGCACATAATTATACCCTTCCCACGTTAACATTGGGCTGAAAGAGGAGCAGGAGAGGCTTAATTCATGAATTCTACTTTCTTTTTTTTTTCTTTCGCTTGATGTTGCAATTTTGTAATAATTGATAATGTACACATACATATATACATGCATAGACATTATTATATGCACATATGTATATATACTTTATACAAAAATATCCCCCTTTATATACATACATATGCACATATATGTATATGTACATGTCTAAAATGAAAAGCGTGTATGCAATTGACCCCTGGGAGTCGCGTGAGTTGTACTTGCGTTTTGTTTGTTTTGTTGTGTTGCTTTTGCTTTTGGTTTTGCTTTGCTGTCAGCTGTTTCGTGAAGGCAGGCGCGCAATTTGATGCTGCACTTTTTCTCACTGTATTTGTTTGAACTTAAATTTGTTAACAGATTTATATGTATTTGCGACCAAATGTCACTATGCTTGTACGCATACTGAAAGCTACTGAAATAGTTCGCCAACTAAAAAAATTAAATAATACAATTCTCATTGAAAATGCATTTTGTTGCACGATCGTGCAAAAGCTTTTCCGTTTCCTCATTTTTTTTTTTTTTTTTGGCAGTTGACAGATGGGGACGGACGTAGCGGATGTCAAGGGTGTGTGAAATACACTTATGAAAGCTGTAATAGAAATTCGCTTGTGTCAAAAAATAAAATGATACAATATGGCAGTCTTATTTCCTGATGCTGCCCTTTGGGAAATTGGCGAAGCACAAATTTATAGATGTGCATATGGGGATGTTACTATATATATATATATATATATATATATATATATATATATATATATGTGTGTGTGTGTGTGTGTGTGTATTTAAGTGAGCAGACGTGTGCTCGATTCAGCACATCAAATTTGCTAACGGGGCGGCACTTTGCCTGTGTCATAACAAACGTTACGCATGCACACAATCACACTTACGCACAGCTCATATGCGTGTTTATGTAATTGTATGCTGCTCTGCAGATTTATGCGAATCGGCATTTACAGCCCCGATAAGCTACAGATAAGTTCTATGTGTGTATGTGCGTGTGTATCTATGTAGAAAGGCCTTGGCCGTCGTGTTGCCACCTTGTAAAACGCGTACTCACATATGTAAGCGCACACACACACATGCGTATGCTTATGTATGTTTTGCTTAAGTTAGAAACAAACTAAACTTATTGTTATGCTAGTTTTTAGTACTATGTGCATAGGACGCCAGAGACGCCAAGACGTCGCTGCTGCGCTGCTTATTGCAATGAACTAAATAACAAAAATGTTTTGCGTCAGCTGTGTGCGCGTGTTGATGGCTGAAAGCTGCGAGAGCTTTTGAAGCCCTCCAAGACTGTGTGTGAGAGTGTGTAATGATGAACTAAAGAACTAAATTGAGTAGGTTGATAGCAGAAAGCTCCGACAGTTTTGGATGATCTAAACGGTTGGATACCTTACAAGTGCGATCTAAATTGTTGCAAGCGCTTTTAATACTTTACAATTAGTTATATCGGATATGTAGACTAAATATGATCGTTATATTTAAAATGTCCAAGATATTTCAATAACACGCATTCGTTTTAGTTAATTGTCGATCGATCAAGAGGAACCAAGCATCAGTTAGCATCGCCTCCCTTTACATCCTGCACATCGTGCGTTGGGCTCTGGACAGCGGCCACCTGTTTATTAAAGACAAAAGTGTGATATGTTTTAGCCAAGGCAGAGCACTTCAACGGCTCCTTGCCGTACTGGCGATAGCAGCTTATCAACTGCTTTTCCATTTTATCGATATCCGCTGAGCATTCGTTAGCCTTGGCCCATTTAACTGGCTGCCCGAACAAATTGTGCACACGATCTAATGTTTTCGTAAATTGTGCCTCCTCAATTTCTGTTGAGCGCCGTGCCCACGATGAAGAGATTTCCATCTGCTTTTGCTGATAAGTTTGCATCTCAGCGCTCGTTCCAGCTGTTGCACCTTTACGATTGCAGTGCTCACAGGTGGACGCAACGGGTACTTGAACTGGATTTGAAACCGCAGCGGGTCCCGTATTCGCTTTGGTTGCCTTCTCGACGCGTTCCAAAACTTCCCGGCTGATTTGAAATGGTGATGTATTTGGTATTTGCACAGTTTGCGGTTTGCTATTGTTTGCGCCCATTTCGAAACTTAATCAAAAAAAAAAATTGGTATAAATATATCGTGCGCGATTCGTGAAGAAATTTTTAGTTTTCATAAAAATTGAATATATATATAATATTATAAGTCTGATAACTCAAATTGAATTTTAAACACATGCAGTCAGTATATTATTTTTGCGTCTGGGCATACTTTTCCTTTGAAATATAAGTATATAGATCGAAATGCCTAAAATATATCGATTGCTCGCCGCAATTCAAGTAAGCAAAAATCGATCGATTATAAAGTACAGGCAATTTTAATTGGCATACAGCAAATTTACAAATATATATTTTTCCTATATAAAGAACTATATTTATTTTAGTACGTATAAAAATATATACACACGTATATGTATATATGTATTTATACACACATATATGTTATATATACAGAGAGAGAGGTGTGATCAGTCAAAGTAAAATTGTAAAAGATTCATAGCAATTCAATTTTGGTTCTCGATAAATGAAAGTATATTTTTTGAAACAGATACATCAATACGTGGGATATTATATTAATCGATAAAGATCGCGATTCACGCACATGCAACATTGCTGTTTCCACATAGCGCATCAACCAAACATTTATTTCGCTTATTGTTGCCTATGTGAAAAAAACTCATTCAAAATGCACGAAGAAGAAACAGCGGATCATCTAAGTAAGTAAACAAAGTGGTTTTATCAATCCGTTTTATATGTACCCAAATCTTCTTAGTATCGTCCAACCAATTCTTTCGACGGTTTCTACAATGCATGGAAGATGGCCAAATACGCAGGGAGCTGTCCGACGATTGTATTTTATCTTTTCTCGGACGCAGCGTAAAGGGCGCTGGACCTGTATCAAGTTATTTGCGCACACAAGTCGTAGGACGCTATAATCATATGGAGTTTTTGGATACGCGGCGCTGTACTGAATCAGAGGAATTCACGATTAAAGAGCGTTTCAGACGTAGCTTTCAATTACTGCGCAATCGATTTAAACACCCAGAAGTAGTGCCCACATCGATGCATTTGCGTGCCGAAAGCGATGAAGAGGGGGATCAGGATGAGGAGACCGCAAGTGTAAGTTGTGCCAAGCAATTGATAACACCTCCGCGCTCTTCTGCACCGGCTGACAGCATAGAGTTGATGCACTGTATCACAGCCAGCGGATATCTGCAGGCGTCGCATAAGCATAGCGACGGCGGCATTGAACTGAGCGAAAACTGTCAGATGTCATTAACGCTAGGTTATCGTGGCAATACACTCGGACACAAAGATGATACCTCTAAAGACATTTGTCTGATTGTCTACGAGAAATTGAGGCCGATGACTCCCGCCGTGCGACGTCGTTCGCGGATGCGAGGCTCACGCAATGTATTAACCGACGATGAGAGCGAGGTGCCGGCACCTCGTAGCGTGCGTCGAACGCTCTTCAGCAACAACAGCGACTGCGATGAAGATGCAGTGCAGCTGGCCACAGATGATCATTCACCTCCTCAGCTGCCACGCAAGCGTCAACATAAGGGCGATTCGATTGCGAGGAAAACTAAACGCTCAAATGTACTTGGCGGTATGCGCTTTTAGGGGTGTTCCATTATTGGATTCATCGATAACTCGCCGGAATTAGCATTAGCTCGCAGCGTACCAAACGTAATTATATAATTCAAGTGGCGCCCATTTTGGATGTTGCTTGCGAAGACTGAGTCCACCCGGAAAGATTTTACAAATATTAACAAATGATGTTCTGTACGATGGACTGTTAGCGTACTAAGTTATTTGAAACATATACACTTATTTTGTATATTAATTATATTTTTTGTCTTTTGTTAGGTGTTATAATAAAATTCAAATATTTGCAATTGATTTGCAGCTAGATTTATTTGTATATCTCTATCAAATAGATATTTGAGAATTTTCAATTGGTAATCAAGCATTCGATTCGTATGGTTCGACATTGTAGTTCGCTACATAGCAAACATTTTTCAGCAATCACGATCCTGGTTTGTTCATTTGCAATTGAAATTGAAATGCAACCGTTTAATCGATCGATGGATCCACACTCAAACTATCGATAACTTTTGAGCAACTCTATAAACTGAAAGTGTGCTTGCCTTTGTTTTCGTATTGTTTGAATTTTTAGCGACGCGTTATACTTGTCCAGTAATATGGCTAATATAAGTAATAACGAATGCAAGAAGACCGATTTCGACTGGAACGAAATAAGCGTTGGCGACTATAATCTAGATCATTCACAAAACTTCTTTGGTACGTACATAAAATGTACATGTAATTTACAGTTAATTCAACAAAAAAAAAAAAAAAAAAAAAATGCGCCATTTTAGCAGCTGCTTCTTCAAACAGGGTAAACGCGCTGGGTGATACAATAGATTTTATGGATAATTATAATAATTCGAGGAGTGGATATTCAAATTTCGATTGGAATGAAACCAAGACGGGCGACTGTAAAATGGAATACTCAAACGATTTGTGCGGTATGACGAATTAAGCTGTTTCAATTGACAGTCAATGTTGTAATCCATATGAAATCATTTTTTTAGCGCCAACTTCCTCTTGCAACAAGGAAAACTTGGGCGATCAATTGAACTGGAACAACGCGAAGATGACGCGGGAGCAACAGGATAGATCAGTTTGTGACCAAAATTTAAATGAAGATGACATAGTAAATCTAAAAACTACTGAACTGCTTCGCGAGGATGAGCTACAGGATAAATCAGTTTCTGATCAGAATTTAAATGTAGAGCATATAGTAAAGCTGAGAACTACAGAAGGGCTTGGCGAGGATGGGCTACAGGATAAATCCGCTTGTGGTCAGAATATAAATGAAGGGAATATGATCGATGGTAAAACAGAACATGAGGAGAAAGAGGATCAATCCGCATCTTATCAAAACTTAAATGAAGATTATATAGTACATATTGAATCAGAGCTTCAGTTACAGCTTCAATTGGATTTGTCAACAGATTCGCATCAAGGTGAAGGAGACGACGTGGAGTCGTTGCCAATTCCCAAGCAAGCAGAATCAATAAGTGACCAGGAAATGGAAGTGAATGAGATACTTGGATTAAAGCCTAGGCTGAAACTCAACTGGACACCCAAACCGAAAAATCAAAACGAGCCAGTGTCTGCCGGAAAGGCGCCCAGGGTTTACGAATGCAAAGATGTTTATCAGATGAAGCGGGAGATGATGATGCGCCAGCGAGAGGAAGAGGAGCGTAAAGCGCGAGAATTCCACAGCAAGCCGGTGCCAAATTTTAAGGCGCTGCACAAACGTTTGGCGGACACAATAGTCACCCATAAGATAACAGTGCCTGTGACGCCAGAAACATTGAAGCATTCCTACGAGCATTTGCAGCGGCGAAAACGCAGGGAAGAGGTAAGTGTCAAACGCACAAATATTTATATTGTTATTATACAGCAAATATTTTATTCTCTGGCCAAGAATTCGAAATTGATCCAACAGGAACATGACAACGCCAGAAATTTACGAAGAGCTGGCCTCGCCGAAGTGAAGCCATTTCAATTGCGTGCCGACCAGCGCGTGCGCGAACGGCGAGAGTACAATAATGTTGTCCAGTGTAATCTGGATGAAAAAAAGAAACAGGTAAATATTGAGTTGGTATAAAAATTAAATGAAAATTGGGTGGGCTGGTCACACACTAGCACTGCACAGTGTTGCATGCGGTGGCCAATGCAACCCTGCGATAATTATGCATCAGTGCTCTAAACTGCGTTAACATAGCTATGCAGCGACTCATTCTTGCGTTAGCAGCTGCCACTCAGCAGATGAGGGGAAATTAAAGTTTTGAGCAACTCAGTTTTAAGTTGATCGCTAGTTTGTTGAGTAAAAAATCAGCAGGAAAAAAGTCAACACACTACATAAGTTGCAGTAGGCTCTCTAAGTGAAACCATACAGAAAGAAAAGAAACCCAAAAAAAAAAGAAAAAAATTATATATTAATATAGTCGTATGTACTACTGCATATTGTGCACATATGTATGTATGCATACTTGTTGTTTGTGTGTGGTGTGAGTCATGACGTTTCGGTAAACGGACGGCGTAGAAAACAGTTATATTGTGCACATATATATTCATATATATATTGCATAAAGCGCGCAACGCGTGACTAAAAAAAAAAAGGAAATTTCGGTAGAAACGAAACGTAGCAGAAAACTCGAAATTATAGTAAAAAGGACACAAAGCAGCTGCTGCGCCCAAATTCACACACACAAACACAGACATATATGCAAGTATAAATATATATATATATATATATATATGTCGACACACACACACATACAGACGCAGTCACATACACATACTTGGAGTAACATCAACAACAACAAAAACAACATTAGTTGTCGCCGCCGTCGTCACACTTGAAGTACGCCACGGCCAGTGAAGCAACAGTCTGTAAAAAATAGAGAGAAAAAAACTGTAAACTGTAAACTGTAAACAACGCTTTTGGCCAAACGGATAGGTGGCGCCACTTTCGCTGCAGCAAGCAGATACAAAATAGAAGAGAGGAGAAGAGAAGAGAAGAAGCAAAATGGTTGATCGTCTCGTTAACTCTGAATTGAACACCCGCCGCATTGCCTCCGTCGAGAACTGCTTTGGCAGCTCCGGAGTGCCGCTGGCGGTACCCGGGCGCGTTCTAGTCGGCGAAGGTGTTTTGACCAAAATGTGCCGCAAGCGTCCAAAGTCGCGGCAATTCTTTCTCTTCAACGACATACTGGTCTATGGCAACATTGTGATTGGCAAGAAGAAGTACAACAAACAGCACATAATGCCGCTCGAGGAGGTCTCCCTGGACTCGATACCCGACAACCAGCAGTACCGCAATGGCTGGTACATCCGCACCACGACGAAGTCCTTCGTCGTGTATGCCGCCACCAGCACAGAGAAGCAGGAGTGGATGGCCCATATAAACAAGTGCGTGGAGGATCTGTTGCGCAAGAGCGGCAAGAAACCGCCGGGAAACCACGCCGCCGTTTGGGTGCCCGATGCGGAGGCCAGCGTTTGCATGCACTGCAAGAAGACGCAGTTCACATTTGTCCAGCGGCGTCATCATTGCCGAAACTGCGGCGCTGTCGTTTGCGCCGCTTGTTCCACTAAGAAGTTCCTCTTGCCCCAACAAACTGGCAAAGCGCTGAGGGTCTGCGATGCTTGCTACGAACGCTTGCGCCACGCTCCCGATCCGGACGGCACCGTGGAGCAGCGGGCCTCAAAGCTAAACATAAGTGGAGCAGCGGACAGCTCGAATGACGATGATACCGACGAGGATCTGCCGGGCTCGGCCGAGGCGCATGATGAACCGCGCTTCTATGGCGACAACAGCGTGTCTATGGCGGATGAGCAGACGGCTAATTCATCAGCGATTGCAGCACCGACAACAGCAACAACACCTGCCACAGCCACACCCTCCGCCGCTGCCCCCGCTTCAGTCAACTGCTGAGCCTGAAGCCACAAATGCTGTGTACAACAGTTTTGGAAGAAAAACAAAACAGAATACGATGCTGGCAAACTGAATGCGAACTGGATTACTGGTACTACTCAAGAATCATAAATGTGTATATGTACATATATGTATATGTATAGATATAGAGCGAGTCATACATGCAAAGGGGGATATGCACACACACATATAGAGCATTGTCCACGTCCGTTGCGTATATGAACAAATTTGATATGATGATTCGCATACGTCTTTGCCTTGCGTTGCTTTGCCTCGAATTCCATTTCAAGTTTTATGCTAATCTTATCAGCTTCAGTGGCTGCTGTTGCCGCTCTTGCTGTTGCTAGATAATTGTTATACACTGTTTAATGAGCGAACATTAAGTATATACATTTCCTGTGTCTGTCTGAGTCAGGGAGCGGTGTGCAGTATATTATAACAATTTATATGGGGCATATAAGAGTATAGGTATAACTTTTTCAACAGCCAAAGAAGCAAATTCAAGCAAAAGATATGGCTCACATAACAGTTTACATGTAACACTTTACACATATAACAGCCTAGCCAAGCTCGCATACAGCAACTGCCTCATATAACAGCCTAATAAAATATGTATAACAACTCACCCACGAAAGCTTCGATAGCACTAGCTACACTGTGCTACAGCAGATGTGATTTGTTTTGTATCTTGTTTTCTTTCTGCTAATCACATTGACTTGCGCGTAATCGCCTATACGTATGTACGAAGCGTATTCGCACATACACGCACACACACACACATACCAATTCGCTGTCACATGCTCACTTACGCGCTTTCTGTGCTAAGCTTACTAACTGTTCCTTTCGATTGGACTCCTTTGCAGCTCATGCATGCATAGAGCTTGCAAGGCTACAGGCACACGCACTCGTTCGCTTATAGCACTCGCTATCTCGCTCGCACTGTATGGGTCACCATCCAAGCTTGTTTTACCTATTGCATTTTGTTCTATTTGTTTGCAAACTGCACATTCATTCACACAATGTACATACATATATATTATTGCATATTCCCGTACACACATACACGCACGTGCAGCGACTCGCCCATCACATGTACTGTCTCTCTCTCGCTCTCTCACTCACTCTGATGTATTGATATGGTTATTTGTATTTCATTCAACTCATTTGCATTGACACAATACAAATTCAATAATAATTGTTACTCATATGAATGAATATATATATATATATATATATATATATATATATATATATATATATATATATGCTATGTTCCATGTTTGACTTGGCACCAGCTGATCACATGTTTTGCTCGCTGCCAGCCGCTTGAGTACACAGAAACTCCTGTTGTTTTCTGTTTACTAATAATTCCTATTCTGTTCTATCAATTGATCTACGGATCTAATAAGACACGTCTGCATCTCGATTGCCGTTTGGCTGTTGCCTTCTCAGAGCTTTCACTGTGCTTTGTACGGTTTGTTTCATTTCTGTGTTGTCTGCCTCCTGCTACCGATGGATCACTTCAGGTATTCACCACATGAATGATTCACCTAACTATTCGCTTTAAATGAGCGAGCAGAGCGAAAGAGCAAAGGGCATGAAGCGGGTAACATGTATATGTGTATATATAGAAGGGGCGTGGGCTGGAGTCTGAGATTAAATAGATAGGAGCGGGAATGGAGAGCGAAGGAAAGAAGACTCCAGTTAAATCCAATGTAAGATGAGATGGAGCGAGTTTTGATTTGAGGACATTTGGTGTACCTAAGTAACCTGATTTAAGTTAATTCTAATTGAATCCTTGTTTCAATTTCTCTTCTCTTCCAGCAAGACGAACAACGCAAGCAACGAGAAATGGAGGAAGTTAAGGAACTGCGCAAAATGACGGAATTTAAAGCTCGTCCAAATCCATTTAAATAACTAAATTACAATAAAAAAAAAAAAAAAAAAATAACAATAATATTAATAATAATAATAATAATAATCACACACTCACACACACATACACGCATATATATATTTTCTAAATGATATTTTTTGTTTTTTCCCTTGAGTTCCGATATTCTAATGAATCATTGCTTATATATAGAACAGATTTTGAGCCTAAAACAAATCTCATTAAAATGTTTGTAAATGTTTTTTTTTTTTTTTATTATGTATAATTACGAGCCAGACTCGGAAGATATATGTATATATATATATTATTGATCATTTATTCATTTTGGGTTTACGGTATTCGAAGTTCTAGTTAACATAATTATATATATAATATATATATATATGTGTGTGTATTTATCTTTTTTTTTTTTGGGTCTCAATCTCTTGGATTGTAGAGCTCTTGTATATCTATATAACTAAGCAATGATTAACTGTTTTCTATTTGTATAAAGCAAAATAAAATAAATTTATTAATACTGTAATACCACTTTTTTTTATACATATATACATATGTATATATATATCAACGTTGTCCTAGTATTTAAAATTCTTGATAGAATTATTCTCGAAACCCTAAAGGTTTCGAGTCTTCAGTTGGTCTTCCCTCTAGCTATGGAATGTGGATGCAAGCATTTACTGACTCAAGCTATGCACGTACTGTAATGTATCTATATATATATAGCAATATAGCAAATGTGGAACTTGTTTATAAATACGTTCCACACACCCCTCCTTTCAGAGTGCTATAAATATTTTGTACGAGTGCTAAGCCAAACTACATATATATATACATATTTAGCCCTTGACTGATGTATATATATATCCGACACAAATTCGTTTTATGGAACGTTCTTGAGCAGATTGCCGCACTGCTCTAATGCATGCCAGCTTGGGTCAATATAGCACCGTCTCGCTCACACCCGACTGACGCCATCTTTTGCATGTTAATAGAAACACATGTGCTGTTTTTTTTTTTTTGAGAAATATGAATGTTGGCATTTATTTATGCTTGACAGTTCGTTTAGGCCGCTTTTGGCCGGCTGAACATCTTAGAACTGGCCATCGCTGCCCCAGGATGTCTTGACGGTATCTTCGTTCCAGTCCTCGACTCCGCCGACAGTTTCGGCAGCAACCTCATCGGCCCAGTTGGTGGTCTCTTCGACGGGATGATCGACGGCTTCCTCGATTTTGGGTGGGGGCAGCAGCTCCTTGGCCGCTGCAGCCTCCTCCTTCTCAGCCTCCTCGGGATCGCGATAGAAGAAGAGATCCACAACCACGGGCCATTCGGTGGTGCGAGAAATGGTACCGCGCAGACGGAGCACCTCACGAGCCAACAACCACCACATAAGACCAATCGAATGGGGCGATTTGTTGTTGCATGGGATAGCAATGTCAATGTAGCGCAATGGCGAGTCCGTATTGGTGAACGCAATAACGGGAATGTTCACGTACGACGCCTCCATAATGGGCTGATGATCGGTGTTGGGATCGGTGACAACCAACAGACGTGGCTCGCGGAAAGCGGGCTGGATCTGATTGGTGAAGGCACCGGGCGTGAAGCGGCCAGCAATGGGAGTGGTGTCCGTGTACTTGGCGAACTTCAGCACAGCACGCTGGCCAATGGGACGCGATGAGATGACGAAGACCTGCAATCAAAATGCGAAATTATAGCGGCGCTTACTCAAGTGGCAAAGGCGAGGCATTTACAGTGTGACTAGTCAAACGTGTGTATGCTGTTTGGGCGTGTCAGTTGAAAAGTTGTAATCATTGAATTTCATACCCGAAAGATTAGATGAATATCATCATGTGCACCAAACGCATCAAGCATACCCACGATAAGCAAATTTATATATATATTCATTTGTTACTCACATCGGATGCATTCTCAATGGCAACAATGGCGCGTGCAGCCAAAACCAGTTTCTCCCAAGTTTTGCCCAAATTGATGATATTCACACCATCGGCACGACGCTTGAAAACGTACTGCTCCATCTGGAAGTTGACGTTCTCGGAGCCCAGGTGAGTAGTGGCAACCAACATTTTGGTAATGTCATCCTCTTTGAGGGACAGTATATCTAAGCCTCCCGACATTTTAACGTGAAAGAGTTACGAAACCTGTAATAGTAGAACAAGAAAAACAAATTCATTCAATTGAAATCAAGTTTTAATTTTGGCTTCATTTTGTAACATAACCTAACTTCAATCAGGCACACGTGCCACACGATACAAAAAAAAAAGCATTGCACAAAATATCAGATAAACAGATATGCATTTGAATTGCAACTGTACAAAGTGTAAAGTTCCCAGTTTGCATTATTTATAATTATTCTCAGCATTGCAAATCGAGTTTTTAAAAATTAGAAAGTAAAAACCATTTAACTCACGTTGTGGATGCCGCTGGGAGCGTTGACAAAATGGACGAGTGGTGGACATCGCGAATGCGACTAGGCCTAAATTAGTGTTGATAACTGGTAAAAATATTGAATAGCGCACTTTGCCAGACATCGATAACACTTTCCATCATATCTAACTTTTACAAGTGTTGGTTATTGTATGCCGATACTTAGCGAGTACCATAAAGCTAGCTGCTATAGTATTTGTCAGACATCGAAAGTGCGTTAGCTAGGCAAACATCGATAAAATTAATTTATAATTTGACTATATTGAGATTGTTAAATTCCCAATATATTTAATTGAACTAGTCTTTGCAGCCCTCGGCTTGAGTTTTATAATTTTAATATGCCCGATATTTTCCTAATTTTGAATGTCTGCTGATGACTTGAGTTATCAGCAACGTACGTGACAGCAAGCTATTTGCTATGAATATTATGACTTAAACCCGTTAAGATCCCCACTATTTTAATTGAAATAATTGTAAAATTCTTTTTTCTGTATACACATTTATTGCAAGTTTTTTTTTTTTTTATATACGTAAATGTACGTGTTTTTCGCCTTTTTTGACTACCACATCAAATGCATATTCAATAATATGGGGTTTTGTTTTCATTTCTGTTTTGCTTTGCCAATACAATTTCTTTTGGTTTTTGTGATTTTTGTGAAAAAAAATTTTAATTTCTTGGTGAACATACATTTTCGTTGCAGATTTTATCCGTTCTTCCTTTCATTTCTTATTATTATTATTATTATAATTATTATTATTGAGTTTTTATTTTGTCATGGGATATTTTTTTTGTTTTGTTTTTAGTTTAAAAGGAATAGATTTATGTGTGTATGCTTGTGTGTGACTGTGTTTAAGTGTATTTGTGGGTGTTTTCTCTTTCACGTTACTGAATAACATTTAATAATAATGATAAAAAAAACAACATTTTGTATACATAATACATAAAACATTTGCATTTCGCTTAGCTTACGTTTTCTTCTCTTCTTTTTATTTTGTATTTTCGTTTTTTTTTTTTTGTTTGTTTTTGCTTTAGTGTTAAATTACTAACTACTTATACAATGTAATGTTAACTTGTTTTACTTGTTTTAATTTGTTCGTAAAGTTTTCTTTTTTTTTTTTTTAAATACTAAATTGGGTTTTTGGTTTTTACTTTTGTCTTCTTCTTTTTTTGTGAACAATTTGTCTTAAAAAATATATACGTAATAATTAACATTTCGCTATTTTGTTTTGGTTTGTTGTTTTTTTTTAGCGTTTTCTCTGAATTTTAATTGTGTATAAAATATTTTTTTTTTACTTTTTACTACAAAAAATCACTCTTTGCAAATAAAACTAAAAATGTTTTTGTTTTTATTTGTTGTTTTTTACTGTTAACATTGTTTGCATTTCCTTTCCATTATTCTTTAATTTTCTTTGTTTCTTTTTTCGTTTTTAAGAAGCATTCATTCATTTGTTTAAATTTATGTTTCTTTATTATATTTAGTTTAAGCGTTTATTTTCTTTTTCTTTAAGCTTCAAAAACATTTAGAAGAGACATCAAAACGATTTGCAACACAAACATTGAATTAGTTTTTTGTATTTAGTTTTTTTTTTTTTAATTTTTGCTTTGATTTTGTTTAAAATTGTTTTCATTTAAATTTAGTTCTCATTTATTTAGTTTTATAAGTGTTTAATGTTTAACAATGGAGTTTATTTGATTTGTGTTTGTTTTTGCTTTTGTTGTAAATATATGTATACGTAATATACAAGCGGAAATGAAAATCAAAGTCAAGTTTGATATACTCGCTCCTCGAATACGCAGTCTGTTAATAAACACGGCTAACTTAGGATTTAGTACTTAGCAGTGCTAAAAATGCAAGTGCAAGTCTAAGCAGTGTTGACCAGTGCTGCAAAGTTGAGCAGTGTTGGAAGATGAGAGAGGGTAGCAAAGCATAGAGAAAAGCTCTGCACTATCCTAAGAGCATTACTAAATAGCATTAGATCCTCTGATCCATTCAACAGAAACAAAGTGTTGTAGGCCAAAAAGAAAGCAAGGAAAAGCTCTTTGGAAATGCCTTTTGGTTAAGATTCCTCTTAAAGTTCTGTTCTTTTATCCACAAAAAAGGGAAATATATATATATATATATATATATATATATATATATATATATATATATATATATATATATATATATATTTGTATATATACACATATATGTATGCATGTATATCAATAAATGTATGTATATGTACGTGTATATGCAATAACATTCATATCGTAATCATAATAATTAAGTAAATACATATATTTATATATAAATATGTTTAGTGTGTATATGTTTAGCAATGCGTACGTCTTCAATTCATTCCGTTTCAATTTCAATTCATGTTAAATTCAAATTTCAATTTCAATTTGAATATGCATTTCATTTTAAGCTTCCATCCAATTTGAGTTTCCACTTCAATTTCAATGGAGTTTTCATTTTAAATATTTTGTATCGATTTAAGTTTGAGTTCATTTTTAATTTCAATTACAACTTCAATTTCAATTTGGCACTGCAAGTTTTCGCAGCTCGATTTCCAGCTCGACGTTCTATATATATATATATATCGGTCTATATATATATATATATATATAGTTTGGCGTATATAATTTAATAAATACTTTAAAAAAAAAAATTGTTTTTGTTAACATTCACAGTTCAATCGAGCAAAAAAAAAAAAACACATTTGGTTTTGTTTGTTTTTCTCTTTTTAACATTTAAAACTTATTTCTTACGTTTTTCAAATTTATATTTTATTTCTTTTTAACTTTTTGTGTTCCTGTTGTGTGTTTAATTTTTAGTTTGTTGTTTTTATTATTTATTTATTTATTTGTGTGAGGCGCTTTGGGCTTTATTTATTTTTATTTTTTAACTTTTAAAAAGCTTTCAGTTTACATTTATTTGAAACATTTTGATTAAATATACATCTATATATTTTTATGTGTATATATATATACATATATATATGAAGGGTTTGTTGTTGAGATTTTATATATATATGTATATGTTTTTCTTTTATTTTTAGTGTTGTTAATTTTTAGTTATTTTTCTTGTATAAATTTGACTTTAGTTTTGCTGCTACTTCTGCTTGTTCTTCATTTTCTTTTTGGCTTTGATTGATGGCGATTGATGCGGGTTGATCCGAACTGCTTATATCATAAGTTTGCCTTTTCTGTTTATTTTATAGTAGATATAAAAAAAAATCTTGTATATTGTTGTAATTACAAGAGTTTTACTTGACTGTGATTGACGATGATTGACGAACCAGCTTTCTAAGTGGCAATGCCTAGAATTCGGCGTCATTGCTTGAGTTTCTTCTGCTCCTTTCTGTCTGTGGTTGATGTGGATTGAGTTGAACATCTTACATCATATGTAAATTAGTTTCGCTTGGGATTTGATAATGTCTGGTGCTTCTTCAGTTGGTTTCGACTGTGATGGATGTGGCTTGAGCTGAACATATTTACTGTAGTATTTGGATCGAAGTGGCTAGAGAAATCAATGTAGATGCTTGGTAAACACTTCACAGCACCGTCTCCATTTCGGCTATTTCCGTCTTGTACGACCTTTCAATCACGCCGGTTTGATCATTGATTGATGGACCGCAGTTGTCGCAGCAGTAAAAAACAAGAAAATTACACTCCAAAAAGTTAGCATATTATATAGAGTTTAAGTTGGGCTTGCAAATATATGTGTACATCGATCATGCGAGTGCTACATCCAACATATATAAGGGATAAATATATATATATATATATATAGATATATAGATATATGGGATAAATATACATTTATACGTAGTATATATAGTAGTTGTGTAGTGCAATAAATTGAAAATGTGATTCATTAGGGACACAAGTGCATAAATAAATCGATGGGCATTCGTCACTGCAGCGGTCCATCCCATGGTCATGCGAAAACTATTCTAATGCAAGTAAACAGAGAGTGAGAGAGAGCGAGAGAGAGAGAGAGAGAGAGAGAGAGAGAGAGGGAGGGAGGGAGGGAGAGAGAGCTTGCACAGAGTTCGATTGAACATCATCAATCAATGACCGCAATGAGAGTGTGTGCAGTACCCAAGGGCTCGCAAGTAGAAGAACTAATGCCAAAAAGTGGCCAGGGGCTGGCATGACCGACTAGCAGATGCCCTGCACACATACAAACACGACAGCTACTGCTTATGTCAATGCAATAAAAGTCAGTGAGGAAATGCAGTGAAGGCGACTGTGCTAGACTCCTGCTCAGTCCATGCAGCTGCGCTTGCTGTTGACAGATAAGATGGCATATGATTGAAACCGATGTCCTATCGGAGTCCTGGCAACGTTAGTGAACCTTCCAATGCCTCAAGTGCTTTAAATAGTTGAAAGGATGAATTCTGCAGTCATCAAATGTAAAGGTCTCTCACTTGCTTCAATGTGTGATAGGGCGTCTCTAGGATGGGCACTACCAGCTCTCCCTCCCTCTCTCTCTCTCTCTCTCTCTCTCTCGCACCTTCTATTGATTGTAGCTGTGTTCGAATTCAATTCAGCGGGAAACAACAAGTATCCAGCCGGCCCCCAAAATAGGCAGCAACAAAGAAAAGTTATTTTTAGCATTTATCTGACCCTTTGGCTTGTGGGCAATGCGGGGGAAAAGTTTCGAGCACGTGGCATGAATATCAATAAATACATATTCATATGCATATCCATATATGTTAATGTACGCTTTGCATATGTATGCGTATATGCAAATGCATTCATATTCCCTTGTTTGTTGTTGTTTTGTTCTTGTTTGCCGCAAAGTTTTGGCGGTTTTTATTCAAGCGCTTAATTTGCACAATTTGCAGAAAAGTTTTGGCCCCACGTCCACGTCCATCATCAAACAAATAAAAAACATGCCGAGCCAGCTTGAAGAGCTGCCCGACTGCCAGATACCCTAGGCTACAAGAGCCAGAAATGATATAGATATCAGCGTACGAGTCTTTCCCATCTATATGGGGCTGAAGTATCCAAACATCAGTGCAATTCGCATTACAAACTTGTTTCCATCTTGAAACGTCGTTTATATATATCGATAATTATCGACCTGAGAGGCATGCTAGCCAAAAAAAGGAGCGTAGGGACTTCTTCCTTCCTCACTCGAAGCATCTGCTTCTGCTGGGTATACGAAAGGGCTTGGCGCTGCGAGGCTAATCTGATGCGTGAGCAGAAAACGTAAACATTATGCATCAGCATATTTTAGTGATATGGCCCGACCCGCCCGCAGGCCACGGAGATCATCTAAGCACATGTTCATATGCAAATTAGTTGGCCAACTTTCCATTTCAAGATTTTATCCGGCTGAGAGCATCACCAATTTGTTGGCTAAATGCTGTTCATTGTTTAAGCTACAAGCCCCGCAGAACAAAACCAAAAGCGTTCGCCCTAATGCGGCAGGAGGCTTGGACAAATGGGCCGATTAGCCGGCATAACATCAGAGATCTATCTAACAGAGTTCCTTATTGGAGCATGAACATGGACTGCGCTCAGTCAGCTGCCCAAAGGGGTTCGGGGCCACCGATGGATCTTTCATGGCCCCCAGTGGACCCGTAGCCAATTTGACTGCAGCTGACTGCCATCGATTAAGTCCGACTTCCTGTTTCCGGCTCTCGTAGTTCCGTCCGTAGTTCAAGTTGTGGCAATTCAAGCACTCGCTAATCCGTTGTACAGGCCAAATGTTGTTTAAGCCCAGTCGTAAGCCTTGCTTACTCATTTCTGGTGAATGGTCGCGTCACAATAAAACTTTTGTCGCAACTAAACGGATTTGCATGGCTGATGAATTTTTGTGGCTCTGATATAGTTGGGAGCATAGCTATTCCCATGGAAACGAAGCCAGCATCGATTTTGCAACAACATGAAAAGGAACTTTTTCGATTTGATTTGCTAATCTCGTCGGTTTTAGTCGCTGACCTGGCTACATGCGCAAGGGGCGGGGGTGGGGTGTGGGGTGTGGGGGAAGCTGTAAATGATATGCAAATGTGTGTGAACCTGCGCTGCGAAGGAACTGCGGGATCTGCTTCAGCTGGGACCAGGGCCAGCTGACTGGCTGACTGCCCCGGAAGCCGTAGATAAGTTAATTTAATAAAGTAATTTCCATACATTTTTACTGGAAGTGGGAACGAAAGATGCGGAAGACAACAGCAACAGCAACAGCAACAGCAGGAACAGCAACAGCAGCAGGTACAGCACCGAACTCTGTTATTCTAATCAATTGCTTAATTGAATTGCTGACTCAACGGACCAAGCACTCCTTCTCTCTCTCTCCCTCTCTCTCTCTAGCACACACAACATTGAGGGACACGGGGCTAGCAGCATGCGGGAGCTTCACTGTAATAAAAAACTTACCACCTGTATAGATCTTGTGCGCTGGCAGCCAAGCTGAGGTTGCCTAGCAGCGGCGGACGTTCCTTCAGATGGTGATGATTGAGCAGATCCGACGACGAGGCTAGCCTAAAATGGTTCGCAATGTTAGATCAAGGCATTCCCAAGTGGGTTTGTGGGCTCACCTTAGTTGCGGCGCTTTGATGCCGTGCTTGTCCATGACCTTTTCCAGCTGACGCACGCGAAGGCGAGACATGTCCAGTTCGTGCTTGACCTTCCACAGGTGCGTATCGCAAATGGGATCGTTGCAGCGATGCTTTTTTAGGATCTCAGTTGCCTCGTAAACGGCACCGCGAAAAGTGAGTGACTTGCCCATGGATAGCGAGATGAGGGCACAACAATGACCGCCATCCTTTTTGGCCAAACGTTTGCGTATGTACTTGAAATAGACGTGCTCGAGCAGCAGCAGCAGCGCGGCCAGCAGAATGCCAGCCATGAGCAGCAAGAAGGCGGACAAGAACTGCTCGAGCGCCAGCGGATCGGAGGACTTGTGCTCCTGCTTGCCCGGCCGACAGGTGCCTGTCATCCAGTAGCGACGCAAACGCTCCAAGTCCCCATTGGCCCGGAATTCCAGTAGCCGTTTATTGAACATCTGTACGTACTTGGAATTGCGGCTGAAAGCCAAGCCATAGCCTGCAGAGAGGTAAACAGAGAGGAAGAGAGCGTGAGGCAAGGCAAGGCAATGGCAGGAGTGAATAAGGCATGGAAGGAAAAGCAAACGGAAAGGAGAGCAGGAAGGAAGACAAGGAACAGAATAATGGATGGAATCCAAGGAAAGCAGACAAAGAACGGAAGGCAGCATGATTAAGGAGAAATATTAGATAGGATCAAATACAAATAAGGATGAATAAGCATCCAGTACTACGGGCAAAATGGAAGGGAGAGGGAATCACACTCACCTGTCATTGCGTACCAGCTACCCACAGTCATTAGGCGGCAGTCCTCATCCTGGGCAACCAAGTAATCCAGCACGGTGCCGTCGTAGATGAACGAGTCCAGATTGCCATTCAGTACGGCGGCAACGCCATCGGCCACACTCGTCTTATTGTACCTGTGCAGTGAATTGGAATTGGAATGGCGATCAGAGGAAAGTGCATCAAGGGAGTCCAAGAGACGCTACTCACTGCTTCATGTAGTAGTGCATGTCCTTAAAGTATTTGTGTATGGTGGAGTCCGTGTGGCTGTAGGGTATTGTGCCGAACTTGAACGAGGGCTTGTGCGAGTACGGGTGCACCAAGCGGCTGTCGTTGAGTCCACTGAACTCGTGGAACTCCTCTCTGCAAACGGAAGCGAGAGGAGCAAATTGAGAGCGGGCTGGACTAGGGCAGACTACCCCAGAGGAGAGTAGAGTCAACTAACCTGGTTATCATGAAGGCCGCCAGGTTGGCAGTGTAGATGGCAAGGAAGACAACGGCAAATAGAGCCCAGACATTGGTCATGAAGCGCGAGGTAAAGCCGCGCGGCGAGTCCACATGAACGGCAGCTTGGAAGAGCACCGCCCAGACTAGCCAGTAGGTGCGAAACAGCGAGAACCGATAGGGCGTGACGTTCGTGTTTTGTAGATAGAGCTTCATGTCGTAGCCGCTGGGCGATAGCCACTCAAACAGGAAAATCATAAATGTGGCTGCTTGAATGGCGACGATACCCACCTGTTGTATTCAATGGGGAGGGGGAAACGGCAAGTGGAGTGGGATGGGAGGGATGAGGGTAGCAGGTACGTCCGAGGCCAAGGCGTAGCAGGAGAGAGCGAGAGCGAGAGCGGGAGCGAGAGCGAGAGCGAGAGAGAAAGAGAGCGCATAAAGTAGTTTTGAGTCAGGACTTACCGGAGCTTAGAGTCAGACTGTGTTCGCTTTGTAGACTTACCAGCATCCAGGAGGCCGTGTCGAACGGCTCCAGAAAGGCCGTAGGCGATATGATGCCCGTTCGTTTGGCCACAACAATGGCAATGCCTGTTTCCATGAACGGCTCACTGAAATCGACAACTGCTTCGCGCTCGGTGTTGATCATGAGAGATGTGAGTACCATGTCCGTCTTGCGGTTAACCAAGTCGGCAATCAAACCATTCCATTTACCATTCTCAAGTGTACCCCATTTACCATCTTCAACCCGTACCAGCTCGTAGGTGAAGCCCAACTCTTCGGCAAACTTTTCGAGTAGATCAATGCAAAAGCCGCTGCAGCATTGATAGAAGGACTCGTTGCGGTGTGCTTGACCCACATCGATATCGGCGGCCATTTCATGGTCGGCCGCCACACGGCATAGCACACCGCGGTCCATCAAGCATTTGCCGCTGACTGGATCGGCGGGTGACAGATTGATATAGGGTGCCTCCTCGAGGAATGTGATCTTTAAATGGAATTTCTCGGGCACACCTTGCGGCGGAGCGTGCGAGTTACCTGGCCAAGCGATGTCCCGAATATCGAGCTTCTGTGTCTCCCACGACTTCCACACACCGATCTGTGCGTGAGTGGATGATATGCCCAGCCCCCACCCCGAAAGAAAATCGATTTGCAATTGCACAAAAAGCGTTCCGAGTGAGGTGGATAATGGGATTGTGGATGGATGTGGATTGTGAATTGTACAGTGAGTGCGTTAGAGAGAGAGAGAGAGAGAGAGAGAGAAACAATCGGGAAAGTCAAGTCATTCAAGTGTGTCATTCAAGTTAAGCTGAAGGTGATGGCTCATGCATAACGCGTCTCACTTACCTCCTCCCAGACGAGATTCTTATTGTTGGCGCTGGGTCGCAGGTTCATGATCTTGAGCTCGGCAGACTTGAGATCGCCGTCGGCAGTGAACTCAATGTTTGGCTTGTTCAGATCGCCCTCGATGGACACATTGCGCAAGTACTTGAAAAAGCTGAGCAAGAACATTGAGCACGAGAGGGCTGAGCAGAGGGCTCGGGTTGAGGGGCAGATACTCACATTTCGCCGTTGTCCCAGCGGCCGCGACCCTCGTCCTCGCAGGACAGCGACTGTGTGGTCAGGCGTCGGTCACGGTTCGCTGGATCTGTTAGGTACGCCTCGACCCCATAGCTATAAATCTTGATGGCATTGGATATCTCGTTCATCAGCGCTGCGCTGCTCGTGTCGAAGTGGACGCCCAGCATGCCAACTGGAAATTGGGAGTGCGCATCCTTCTTCTCAATCACCGACTGGCTAACCACCCAGACGTAGTTCTCGCCGGTCAGCTTCATCTCCTCGGCGGCGCGCAGTATGGTAATTGCCTCCGTCTGTGTGGCGTAGAGCAACATGACACGCGCCTCGCTATTCACCAGCTCCATCAGGTCGCTCGTTCGTGTCACCACAATCGAGTTGAGTATGGTGAACTTGAAGTGCTCCTGCATTTCGGCCACGCGCTCGCGCACCGCCTGCACAAAGTCGTCGTGGCCGGCGATCTGTGAGGTGACCACAGAGAACTGATGCCACTTGTACCGCTCCAGTATGCTCAACATGGCTGCGCTCTGATGCTCAATGCTCGGCGCCAGCTGCAGCTGCAGCGTCGACTGCGAGGCTCGCCGCTCTAGTCCCGAATTGTCAGCATTCCACGAGATAACGGGTATGCCCAGATATCCGGCCAGCTGCAGGAAATACTGCGCCGAGGCGGTGCTGTGCCCGAACTGTTCGTTGTTCATCATGTACAGAATGGCGGACACGTTGACGCGCAGAAACTCCTTGCACAGCGTGCTCAGAATGGCTGCAAAGAGCAGGGGGCAAAGCATTAGCATTAGCCTAGGATAATCAGAGCTCTGAGCCTTGGCTAATTAGAGAAGTCTTAGCGGCTTTGGATGAATGAAAAGACAACAGATGGCGGTAATCCGGGGTCACAGCTGCAGCTTACACTGAATACTAATCTAGCCTACCTAGCCTAATGCATTAGCTGGGAGGTCTGCCCCGTCTAAGTCAGTTTTGGCCCTGGTCCTCCGACTCGTGTCGTGCGAAAGGCAATCAAAGGACTCCACTCCAGTAGCCCTAGATATGGTATCGACAGCCGGAGCATAGACATGCTTTGGCATACGTTAATTAGACAGACAAAGCGCGCGAGAGAGGGGGCCCCTCTCATTTAGCCTGCGCGTCCGCCGACAATGTGTGGAACGCTCTGACTGGAACGCCCCCCAGGCAAAGCTGCTCTCGTTCCATGCGTGTCCTGTTTACAGATATGTACGCCAATTAATTACAGATTATCCAGCGCCTGAGCGCTGCTTACGTGCCTAGCTTTATTAGGTTATCAAGTGTCGCTCGAGGTGCCACTCGGAGGTGTGGCGCTCCGCGGCTGAGGTGGCACGCCGCGAGGCCCGCTGATCTGGTGGCTGCTGCTCATAATGCGGACCTGCCACAGATGCTTTTAACATTTTTATCCGGCCTAATTATGGGACATGTGAGCACCGGTCGCGTCTCCCTTTGCCACGGCCATAGAGCCGGCCCAGCGCGCTAATTGACAGATTTAGAGGTAAACGTTGTCGAAGAGCTGTCAAACAGTTCCGAAATTGGTTTTAAATGAAATCATTTTGCACCTAAAACAAATTGAGTGGATGATTGATGGCCCAGGCTTATGCACTTGGGCAGGCCATGGTCGACAAGCCGACTGGGCTTTGTTCTGTATCTTTGGTACACTCGAGTAGGCGGCTTATGTTCCCTGTTTAAGGGCTTTTCGCAAAGCGTCTAAAGGTCTTCAGCCGTCTCATTAGCAATCGCAAAGTTTGTTAACTTTTGATGCTGCAAATGAAAACCTCGAATTAGAGCTAAACCACTGAGCGACCCTCGCCGGAGTGGGGCAGTATTAAAAATGATGAACATTATTAATTCAAGCTCGATACGAGCACTGTGGGTTGAGGGCATCAAATTGGGATTGGGATTCGTACTGGGATTGGATTGGTTTTCGATTTTGGTGCGAACAGCTGGTCAATGAGTTGGAAGGAAGCGATATTTTTCATTTCGCAGGGCAGAGCCATTGTAATTATTTCATATGTATTCCCCAGCGCCCAAGGGAAAGGGATGTTTATGCAATCAACAGCAACAGCAACAGCAACAGCAACGGTAAACAGCAACAGATACGGCTTCAATAAAATTGATTTGAAAGGCTTCGAGCAGCTCATTTTGCAATATTGAGCAGCGGAGGCGGTGGGGCGAGGGCTCAGTGTGCAATGGCGCAGGATGTGAAGGAATTTGCAGGATGCGTTGCTTAGTTTGTAAAACAATGACCAGCGATAATTTAGAAAGTTTTGTCCATGGAAGACACGAAAAAAGCTCCAGGCGACAGGCGACAGGAGACAGGCGAATGTGAATGACATGTCAAAGTTGAAACTTGAAAGTTGAGTGAGCCGACACTTGAACAAACATAACTTGGGCAAAAATGACAGAGCCAGCGGGAGCGGGAGGGGGAGAATGAGTGGCGATGGGAGTGGAAGTGGAAGTGGAAGTGGCAGTGGACGTGGGAGAAGCACGAGTGTGTGTCGAAAGTTTTGCCGAACTTGAATCGTAAGAGAGGAGAGAGAGCAGGCGCAGGGGATGCGACGGTCTGCGAGGGTCTGCTTAGAGGTCTGGAGTGCAGGACAGAGGAGGAGTAGAGGGGTAGACATCGGTAAAGTAGCAAAGGGAGAGATGGCAGGGCAGAGCAAGAGGAGCATAATGCATAATGCTAGATTCTATTGAGGTTTGTTTAGGGGTCTATTGAAGGGTCCATGGAGAGGTGTGTGGTGGGATCGCTGCTGACATTTGTGGGCTCTCTGTGGAGCAGGAGGAGTGGGAGGACGTCCGATGAGCTGGAGCTGTCTGCGGTGGGATCTGTGGCGCTGTCTACGGCGAAGGGGTCTGTGTGGCAGGGTCGAGAGGTGACTCGCAATGCCAAAATCTGGAAATCTCATCAAAAAGTTTAATTAACTTTTTCATCACTTTATTTCTGCTATTTGCATTTGAGCGCCGAAAAGGAGGTGCTGCTAATTTTATCAACAGTTTTTCCCCCACATGCATTCAATTACCAGCCCGTAGATAGATCGATAGATGCCTGACTGTCTGGCTGTCTGGCTGTCTAGATGGCTGCCTGCCTGTATGGATAGCTAGATAGATAGGCTCCCATATATACGCATACAGTTTGATGGATGAATGGGACCTAAGCCAGGATGAAAGCGAGAGAGAGAGGGAGAGAGGGAGAGAGGCTGGACAGCTCTCTGATTAAGTCGACAATAGAAAATCGTTTAATAAAATTATGCCTGGCAGCCACCACAAGGACTTAAAGGCTTAAAGGCTTAAGGCAAGGAGGCACACGATACGCTAAATTTGTAGTCATATTCGTGCCACGCCCTTTTGCTCGCCCGCCCTCTGGTCAATGAAATCTACAGTCGGCGAAATTCAGTTTGGCCTTAAATGAATTTTGATTTAATTACCAGTCGAAATTGTTTGACTTTATGCATCGTACGCCCACCTCTACCCCAGCCACGCCCAGCCACGCCCCACCCAGGCCACTTTCCGCGCACACAAGTCACTCGCGCCTGGCTGTCCATTAAAAACTTTAATTGTATGTATTAAACATTTTTAATTGCTTTTGAAATGGTTGTTGGCGCTCCTGTCTCTCGGTTTCCTTTTTCCTATTTCCTTTTCCTTTATATATAAATATATAAATGTGTATATATGGACACAAACATATATATATATATATATATATATATATATATATATATATACCCTGCCAATGGGGTCAAAGGGGTGTAATCAAATTGTGAACAAGTTTGTTCAAGTTCTTTCCCTATGCCTCTTCAGCTGTCTGTTTGGCCTACTAAGAGCTCAGAGCTGGGATGAAATAGATGAATGATAATTTATGCATTCTGCTCATGGTATAAGATCTTCACTGGCGCACAGTGGGTATAGAGAGTATTATATATTATATATATATGGAGAGAGGGAGTAAGAGATACTCTGCCTACCCATTGAAAATACGGAGAGTCGGAGAGTCCGTCTTTTTCCTCCCATATCTCGCTGTCTGAGTCCCGCTCTCTATCCATCATTCCAAGAACTACATTCCCGTTTCATTATAGATGCAGACAAATACAAAGCAAATTTGTAAATGAAACGATTCGAGTCTATTTATGGGATACTCTTCGGAAACCTATTTTACTCCATGACCGCAAGCTAGATGCACTTTCTCAGAGTTAGTTCTCTTTCCAACAGGGTATATGCTAGTCACCCACGCTCTACAGCGTCACAACACTTTTTGTTTTTGCTGGCTCTGTTTGTGCTTTATGTTTCCCATTTCCCGTTTCCGTTTCCATTTTATGCCTCTGTTGAGGTAAAAAAACTATAGCCTAGTTATAGAGGCTGCAGAAAAAAAATATATATATTTTTTGTTTACAACTTTTTCATAATGTGGCATGAAAAATGAACTCAGAGAAACAGCAAAGCAATTAAGTCTACAACTTGGTCGATTATGCTTAGCCAAATGTTTGCTGTTTGTTGTCAATTTGAATAAAGTTGGGCAGCAGGACTCAAAGTTCAGTCTGGGATTTAATTAAAATAAGCCGGCACATTCCATACTATTTGCTTGGGCTCCATAAAGTAGTTGAATGCCATGAAAGAGGCAGAGAGCCTCAGCAGTTGCTTGACTTAAGTATTGATTTCCTTTACTTTGAATCGTCGTAGAAGCTGAACAGTCTATGCAAGTCTTATATGGGTCTAGATATAATACCTAGAGGTAGAGTTGAATTGCTTAAAAACGCGAACATATTTATGGTTAAAGTGTTAAAACTGAAACTGAAGTTCAAATTGAAATTGAAATTCAAAAGTTCGCCTCTTTTATCACGCACACACACACACACACACACACACGCACACACACTTATAGCAAGTGACGGTTTTACGCAACGTCGCCTTTGACAGCGTTGGCAACGCCAATAATTCATTCAGTGGTTCCACTGTAGCCACAATCAGCGACATGCTGTCGCAGCTACTCGAGCTGCTTGCCTCGTTCCCCGTTCCCCGTTTCCCTTTTTGAACTGTCACAGCGACAATAAGTAGGTAGTGAGAATCGCATAGAGCGCACGTCGCGCTGGTAGTCAAAATAGCCGAGAACTGCTTTTCTCTACTCAAAAGACGGCAGGGCGTAGAGTCGCGGAGTCCCGAAGGCGAGGGGAGGGACGGGGGCGTGTCGACTCATTTATGTACGCATAATAATGCGTAAATTGAATTTTGACACCGTGCTGCTACAATTTTTGGCTAACAGCCAGCCAGGCAAGCGCCACCTTCGCCTCTACCTCCACCTCCACCTCCACCTCCACCTCCACCTCCACCTCCAGCCTCATCGCGGCTTCAGCAGCTGGCAGGCATCCAGTGCTGCCGTCAAGCAGTGGCAGCCATCCAGTTACTCGCGCTTGTCAGCCACCGAAAGCCACCGAAGGCGGCGAGGCACACTTGTGCTCTCCGAAGTTAAGAAAACTTTTTCTGGTTTACATTTTAAACCTGAAAACAATTTCTAAATTGGTTCGCAATTTGAGCAATGGTTTTCCCTTTCATAAAGGAATTCAGCTGAAGTTTGGGAATGTGCCTGACTGACTGTTCCATGGTTCTACGAATTGGAAGACAAGTGTTCAATTCATTGGAAATCGAATCAGCATTTTAACACGCTTGACCAGCAAGCTAATGATAAGACGCTTCGTTGGAGGTAGTGCAATATAGATGGTCTTACAGAGAGACAGAGGGAGAGGAATGGATAAAATTTCAGAGAGAGGGGCAGAGACTAATTGATAAAGTTATTGATGGAGAAAGAAAGATGCAGAGAGAGTGAGAGGAATAGAGAGGAAAGACAGAGCGAGAGAGACGGTGCAAAATGTAGTGAAACTCTTCTGACCGTATGAGAATTAGAGGAGTAACACAGGAGGGGGGAGAGAGACACAAAGAGAAAATGAAAGTGAGACAATCTTGCTTTGCCTGTTAATCAAGTTGAAAATTTTTAATTCCAATTGAATTATGGCTTTAATTAAACATAATTAAGCTGAACAGAGTTTTTGTGAGAAGCGCAGAGAGAGGTACCACACACACAGACACAGAAAATCGAGCATTGGCATTTCTTGTCTGCCCTCACTTGTGTGCGCTTTAATTAGCTTAAGATTTGAAATTTCAAATTGAATTACGGCTCGAATAAGGAGCCATTAGGCTTACATGTTTTTTCCTGCTGCTGTCGTACAGCTCCGGGTCTGAGTAGAGGCGTTGACAACCCATTGAAGCATACATAACACGCACACATACTTGAAGTAAGGGCTTGTGTGTGTGTGTGTGTATGTGTGTGGCTGGGAAGTCTGTCAACTTATTACAACATCCATTAATTTCATTTGAGCATCATTCAATTGCCTTCATTTTTATCGCAAGTTATCAAGAGTTTGGGCACATACATATATATATGTATATATATGTGTGTGTGTGTGCGTGTAGATGTGCACGTGTGTGTGCTTGGCAAAGTTTTTGCATTAAGCAACATATTTGGCAGGCTGACGCGGAAACGGAAACACAGTGAGCTGACAGCAGCTCCAAGTGGGTGTCAGAGACAGAGACAGAGACAGTACACGGAGACAGAGACGGGGATTGGGGCATAGCCACAGCCAGAGGCACCTAGCTCAATACAATTTGGTATTCATTTTGGCTCATAGACAAGCGCACACATGCACACACACACCTATAGAGCGGCGCTGTTAAAATATGCCTGAAAAGCCTGTAGCGACATCAAAAAAGGTTCACAATGAAATCTTGAATACCCTGTAGCAATTGAAGTGGCACAGGCCGGGTATATAGGCTTTAGCTGGACAGTAGGTGTGGCAGAGCCTTACTGCATATATATTATTCATTGTGGATAACAGCCGTGTCTATTGCGTCCTGTCTCCCTGTTTAGCTAACGCCATTCTGCCTGTTTGTCCGTCCGTCCGTTCGTCTGTTTCCGTGAATCGAATGTTCTGGGAATCTCTGAAAGCTAGAACTTTCAGTTATTTGCAGGTGCCTTTGTGGCATGCATTAACTCTTACGTTTCCATGAAATCGAAATTAATATTCGACCTCGGATGCTTGAGCGCCCCCCCTCCAGGCATGTGCATAACTGCCTGCCCGAGCCAGAGCGAGGCTGTTGCAGGGTGTGTCACAGTCGAGAGCAGCCCACTCTACAAACTACTCTCATTCGTTAAACACCCATTAATGCTAAGCGAACGTGAACAATGGCGAAGGACAACGCGCGAAGGACGCGCACTGAACGAGCTAGTGTCAAGCGCCATGAAACGCAATTAGTCAAGTGGCGCGAGTGAAGAGTGTTCAGTGTGTGTGTGTGCGTGTGTGCGTGTGTGAGTGTGTGTGCGTGAGTGCGTGTGTGTGTGTGAGTGTCTCTGATTGCACTTGAAATGCTAAAAATTGGAATATACCACGCACACGCCTCACATGCGGCCACAGTAAATCTATATTTGTCTCGCACTCTCTCGCTATCTCTCTCTATCTCCCTCTCTTCCTCTCGCTCTACATATATATGTATGTACAATCAAGAGTATGCAATGATTTTGCATAGCAGTTGTTACACATGGACGCACGCACAATTAATCAATACTATGATAATTCCACTCAATTACACACACACACGCACACGCACACACACCAAAGGCAAACAGCAGGAGCAGCATACATGTACGGCTTTTCGCGCTTTTGGCTTCTAATCTAAGCGCACACACGCAGCTGAAAAACAAATACACACACACACGCACACAGACATACATATGGGCGTGGTATGTAAAGAAGAGCGAAAAAAAAGTGGAAGGAAAATTAGAGGCAAACTATGGTTAAGGTTTTGGTTCGTATAAACTTGGCGCATATATAGATTTTATAGCTGTTTTGTTGACGTCACATGGTCAGCTGTAATACACACACACGCGCGCGCACACACACACATACACATAGACATGAGCTGGCAACGACAATGACAACGAGCTCACGAGAGGACGTTGACGTGATGCTGCTTTGCTGCGAATGCTGCTGACGACGCCCCACTTTTGCCACTCCCCATTCGTATCCCACACACACACACACACACACACATGCTAGCACCCTTTGGCACACGCCCTGCCGCCGCTCGTGGGTGTCTGCTGGCAGCATCTTATCGAATATCAAAGTGTTGTTAGGATGATTTTGATTTTGGGATTTTTGGCCCGTCTTATTTAGCTTTCTGTTGATTCTTGTCTTGGCTGTTGTCAGAAGAGATTTACACGTGAGAAATGCTTAGCTCACATACATTACACGGACACAGACACAGACACACCTATACAAATGCACTCTTAACATGTTTGCCTAAGCTGCAAGTTGAGTTTGTTGCTCCAAATTCGAGCCAAGCCAAAAAGGAAAAAGAACTTTTGGAAAGGTTTTCGTACATTCCTTCATTTCTGCTTCTTATTTCTGTTCGGCTTTCGCGTCGAGCGCAAATGCACTTAAGCAGGCTTACGGCAGTGAAAATTTCTGTCTGTGCTCGCTCAACAATGCATTCCTTGAATCGAGAGTAAATTCTTCAAACAATCGTCAGTCCGTCAATAAGCTCATCTGTCCAGCCAGCCAGTCCATCAAGTCCATCACTCAAAGAGTCAGTTGATCCAGCATTCAGACAGTCAATTTGTCAGGCAATCAATAAACATGAAAGTCAGTCAATCAAAGAATTGTGAGTCACGTCAATCAATCACACCAAAAGTCAGACAAAGAGTTATTCAATAACTGGGACAGTCGGCCAGGACCTTAGTTAGCTTATCCGTCAATCGGTCAATCCTTACCAAATCAGTCAATCAGTCAGTCAGTCAATCAGCCAGTTAATCAATCAAGAAGAAGAAGGCGAATGCCGACTCAAGTCAGCCCAAGAGTCGGTCATCCTGGTCATCAGTCAATCGCGAATCATTCAATCAGACATTCACAGAGTCAGTCCAGTAGATTCGCATAGACCCGCCTTGACTCAATTGCGTCCTGCAGCCTGCAGCATGTAAATAGCAGTCATCCTCAGAGTTGCTTGGAGCAGCTAAAGAATGATTTAAATGGTTGATGCCAGAGCACTTAGAAATAATGTAAATCGCGTGTGATCCAGGCTAGCCACAGCTACTTGCTGAGCTTCATCCGACTAGGGCTCGGTCTCGGTTTCGGTTTCGGCTTCGGCTTTGGTCTCGGTTTTTGGGCCTCAGCCATTAGCAGTGGTTGCCACGGCTTACGAGGCTAAGCGTAAACATCCTGTTTGGACAGTTGACCGCAAGGATGCGGCTGCACTTGGTAGGCAAGAGAGCCAAAGCGGGTGGCGGGTGGCAGGGGAACGGCGAGCAAGCGAGAGAGGCGGGAAAATGGATTTTGGGCCTGGGCCTGAGCCCGGGCCTGGGCCTACTTCTCTAATAAAACAATAGAATGTTCGCAGCCGATTTACAGCTACAGCTGCTAACGACAGCTTCAACTGTCAACAACATCCTAAAGCCAAAACTGAAGCCGAAACCGAAACCGAAACCGAAACCGAAACCGAAACCGAAAATGAAACGAAACCAGAAAAAAGATCCGTCCACACTCTGTAAAATAAAACCGAGCACTTGAAACTGAGGTCAACTCCTCTCTTCTAGCATAATGTGTAAATAAAACCGTTATGTCCAAGTTCAAAAGTCTTAGATACGGCTGGTTGGGACTCGAGGAGTGGCCCAGGGGAGGTAGGGGCGAGGCTCACTTGACCTGGAACCGACTGCTGCCCAATTAGTTGGAAGGCAAACGCCAGCTTCGCTCCGCTGTCGACAAGTATTTATGCTTGGCATGCACCAACGGAACCTACATACTTTATCTCTGCTCCTATCTACATCTTGATTTCAGTCCGCCTCCCCTTCCATACTCCTCTCGCCCGTTACAGCACTCTCTGGCTTTCTTGTTCTCAATTTTTATGCGTTTACTTGCTCGGTTTGACTCCAGTCGGTCCAGAGGCCATGATAAGGCCATGCTTTTTCATTTGACTGCCTCTGTGGCTGCCGCTACTTGCTTCCCACTCGCTTCCCACTCGCTTCCCACTCGCTTCCCACTCCCTTCTCACTTTCGTTCCCTAGAGGCCTGTTGCCCTAGCTGCTTACTCTACAGCGCCTCTTCACTCTTTCTCTTTCCTTCCCTCTGTCCCTTTCTCTCTCTTTGTGCTGCTTACTGTGGCTCCCTTCTCTTTCTACGCTCCCAAAATCTCTTTGGAGTCTGCTTGCCCCTTGGTCTTTGCTCGCTCAACCCAAGTTCCCTCCCTAAAGTCCTGTTGCCACTTGGTCCTTGCAGCCGACTCTCTCTCTGTCCCTCGAATGTGGGTCCAGCTGCAGCTCACATTCTCTCCTTCTGGATCCCTCCCCACTCCCGTCCTCCTGCTCCTTGGTCTGGCCATTTGTTTCGGCCTTGTTGCTACTTTAGCTGGCATGGAGGCCGCCCGCTATGCCACACAAGTTGAATGGATGCCATTGTCTGTCGTCGGTCTGCAGCTGCAGATGGTTCCGAGGGATGGGAACAAGGGCAAGGACTGTGCTGTGCGTGTGTTTGTGTTTGTGTGCTATATGGGCCACATACTTTGTGGCTTTCTCTGTGCTCTGTTCAGTTAGGCGAGTGTATGTGTGTGTGTGGAAATCACTTTGCTATTGGGATGCCACACACAGTTAGCCAGTTACAATAAACAAGTCTCTCGACTAGTTGCGCGCAAATGGAACTCGGCCTCGCATTGCGAATCATAAAAATTTATGAGAAACGGCATATACTTTCACAGTTAACAGTCAGACATATATATATATATATATATATATATATATATATATGTAGCAGTGTGTACTTATTGTATTTATACGTTATAATTCCCTCATTGAGTATTGCTAGTCACATACGCCCATTTATCTATTTATCCATTTGAAGCTGCTCTGCGACTGTGAGTGCTTGAGGCTTTTGGTACTTGAGACTTTATCAGGATACTCGGTTGGTCTCTGTCAACCTATAGGGTATATAGGATACAGAGGATATACGGGTATATAGAGTATATGGGGTATATACCCAGGCCACACAGGTTCTCTCTAGGGTGTGGAGGGTATATGGCCCTTACTGGGTCTCACCTCAAACACGCAACATCTTAATATAGGGTGTCAAATTGTCGGTCAAGATGGAGTAGGCTGTAATTTTCCCTATTGCTCAGTTAACGTCCTCTTTAAACACGCTCTTCAAGCATGTGCTTGTGCCGCCGTCAGGTTGCTGGCCAATCAGTGGATATCGACAAGGGCCTAAGCATCGATGCCGGTGTCGATGCCGGTGCCGGTGCCGGTGTCTGTGCCGATGCCATCAGTGCCATCAGCATCAGCATCAGCATCGCCATTGCCAACGCCACTTACACAGGTGTTGAAAGCGCTTGCCGCTTAACGACAGGAACATGCTTCAGCAGCATTTTAATGTGCACTTTGATGATGTCCTGGCTGCCTCTGCTCTGCCGTATCCCTTTACTCTGCTGTCTACTGACCATGCGGTCAATGAGTGTTGGACAGCTGAAGGTGGAGCTTGTGCTTGAAGCTCAAACTGGAACTGGGGTATTTGTAATGCCCTATGTAGACAATGTGTAAACAAGGTTTACAAACGTGTTTGTCGTTAGAGATGGAGATGGAGACAGAGATAGCCAGAGAGAAGGTGAGAGAAGGTTGGCCTCTGTTTACCCTTTCAGCTTGTCAACCACAGCAAATGATAACTGAGCTGATGAGTAATTATGCACAGCTCCTCTACCTCTACATCTACCTCTACCTCTAGCTCTACCTCTACCTCTACCTGTACCTCTACCCTACTCCCTCTCGGTCTCTTTCTCTGGGTGTAGTTAAATATAGAATAGCAGCAACTGGAAGGCCTACAAATATTTAACGGCTGCCTTGGTTATTCATTTCTCGCAAGATAAATGACTTTTCGAATGTCCTGCCAAAATAGCGAAGCGTTCACGCAAAATCCGGTGATATATGAAGCTGTGAACATAATAATAAGAAGAAGACGAAGAAGTAGAAGAAGAAGAAATATATGTGGCAATATGTCAACTTATTGACCTTGTATCATCGAATACAATTTCTATGCGAAAGCCTCGATTGCTAACAATTGTTGCTATAGACGAAGGAATTGTGGATCCAACTAGTTCTTAATCAACAAATCGAGCTAAAGCCACTCACTACATATGAGTGAGTTCTCCATTTGGTGAACTAGTTCAATTCGAGGAGCTGCTGTTTGATCAATCGGAATTATGTACAATTTGAATTTGAGCCTTCAGTTTGATGAACAAGTTGAATTCAATGAACTAGTTAATTTGATGAACTTATACACTTTCAAGCAGGTGGTTGATGCGATGTTCTCGTGCAATTAAATCAACTAAGTCATTGGCTTTTATTTTATGTTGTGCATCTGATGAGCTAGTTCCAATTGGTGAACTGCCCCCATTTGATCAATACTGCTAAGCAACAAATGCATTCGAACAATTGCAATAGCCCACGTACGGCCAGAGCCAGAGCTAAAGCCAGAGGCAGAGCTAGTTCCATTCGCTGGCTTTGCGGCTCACTCGTTCAATCATTTACATGACACCAAACAATGCGCTAGTCCAGCGCGCACACACACACACCTCACACACCTCACACACACACACAAATTATGTATGCGGCATGCAGTGGAGCCTGTAATTGGGGGTTTGAGGGCCTTGACCGCAACAGAGTGCAAATTGTCACGTTCGTTCGATTGGGGAGTTTTTCGGGCTGCACATCGACTGAAGTTAATCATACGCACCGTTGTGCAATGCAAACAATTATGTTTAACCGCTAATTGAAGAGCGCTAAGTGAGCGACAAAAGATGACATGGAACGCATTGTTGCCAGCTGCTCAGCTCCCCAGCTGCTGGCATTTACCGCAAATAAACCTAACTCGGTAATCAGGCAATCAGAGTCTGAGCTGAGCTGAGCTCAGCTGGGCAAAAGGACGAAGAACGAAGCGCACAGACGGGTCCTGGCCCTGGCCCTGCCCCTGGCCCTGGCCGTGGCCCCGACTCTGCTTATTGTCCATTTCTTGCTCAGCAGACAATAATCGGTTTGTATACCCTGTACACCCATCGATGCACTGAGGGCGGGTATATTGCTATGACTGGAATGACTGGCTGAAGCAATCTCGAGATAATTTCCTACGAATGGAGTCAGACATACCCAAGGGGCAGTCCTTAGTTGGGCACCGTCTGTTGTTATTATGTCCATGTCCAGGCCGGGGTAGGAGACAGAGGTAAGAGACAGACTGTGGCTGTGCCAATTAACATAAATGGCTAGAATAATGGCCTAGGAAGTGTGGTATTCTAATATAATATGGAATATTGTATACATTAGGCAATAGTTGCCCCCGCATTTGACTGCATAAGTGTACGAAAATCCTGGCTAAAGTCACTTGCGGAGCCCCATAAAGGTCCTAAGCCTAATACTCCAAATGAGCAGACATAGATTGGTTGTCTTTAGTAAGTGAAAGCGTGAGACTAGAAACTTGATATATATATGTGCATATGTATATATATATGAGCTAGTTCAATTTCGGAAGTTGCCTAAACTCGACTCCTCCTGTGATGCATCGTGACTATGTTTGCTGAGCGACTTCACTTTGATAAACTGGTTCATTTTAATGAAGAGACTCCACTTGATTAACTTGAATCAGTTTCTTTTGATTAACTTTGTTTTCATTGATGAACAAGCTTTCTATTCATTGTAGTCCCGAGTTCGCTCTTAGCCTGTACAGTAATATATGTATATTGACATATATATATATTACAATATATATATTGACTTTCCTTTTCTTTGGGCCATGCTCCTCTAGGAGTTTCGTGGCTTTGTTGTATCTGTTAACCATTTGCAGAACTGGCTTTTACTTTGATTTCATTGCAGTGGGTCAAGGGCTAAGCATGCATGAAAGTGTGCGTGTGTGTGTATGTATTTCCGTGTATTTCCATGTATTGGTGCCTGTGTGTCTCCCTGTACATTGAAGCTTCGAAACTCGAGTCTTGTTCTGGCTCTTTGACAAGCGACAAAACTGATTAGCTATGCCGCAGCTGCGGGCCATGTATATATCTATATATACTCAATATGCATATATATGTACGTATATGTATATATATGTATATATATACATTTGCTCTCCATCTAGGCTGTGTCTCTGCATAAATTGATAAAGAATCAAATAAAAACTCGGCAAGAGAATGCAAACAGAAACCAAAAGGAAATTTAACATGATGTTTAATGTTTATTGCGGGCTGCCAGCCAGCTTGATAGACTGCAGCGTGGGCGTGGCCCAGTGGGCGGCTGCGAGGGAGCGTTGCCTCGGAGTCTCTGGTCTCTGGTCTCTGCTCTCTGGTCTCTGGTCTGTCATGTGGGTACGCAAATTACAACACATAACAAATGTCTGAACGACTGATTGCCAAACATGTCGACAATACAAGTCTCTCTCTCTGTCTGCTCTCCCCCGCCCGCTCCGCCTCCCTCTCTATCGCTCTCTGTCTTTCTCTCCTTCTGTGTGCTCGCATGCCAGTTGGGAATTTATAATGGTTTTCTATTCTAGAAGCCTCCCCCCGCTCCCTCGCTTCCCCTCCTCATGCACACGCATTTCTAACAATAGAAGCACATAGAAGCGAAACGGCCTGATTTGAATTTTAGTTCCAATTTCCAATTTTCACTTTACAGATTCCAGTTCCAGTTTCGGTTCCAGCCGCAGCCGCAGCCGCAGCCCTCGTATTGTTGTTTAGGTGCTGGCACTTTACGTTTCTGCATTGATTGCTTATATCTTGTTAGCTGGCTCCACAACCCCAATTTGAACCCAAATCAAATCTCAGTTGCCCACAGCTCCTGCTGCTGCTTCTTCTTTTCTACGAATTTCCATTTGAAAAGAAAATGCTGCAATAATTTGTATGGGAAATTGAATTTGATTTCATTTTTGAGTGCGCGTTCGTGTCACGCCCTTTCGTGATTGCCCCTGGCTTGACCAGGCAGAGCCCGGCTCACTATACTCTGCTTTCGGTTAGTACACTGAGCGAATGGGGAGTCTCAGGTCAATCCTGTACATAGATATTGCTATGTATGCATATATCTCAAATAGAGTCATAGTTCAATTATAATTAAAGTAGAAGTAAACGATTCTCAGTTTTATTAAAACTTCCTCTCCTTCCTGTACAGAAATATTCCTTCATATGCATATATCTCAAATAGATTCCTATCCCATCCTATCTTATAAGTAACTCTCATATCTATACCTCGAATATATACATGTCCTAAGTAGATATCTTAAATATTTTAAAGCTATCCTATGTCTATCTCTTGGTAAAGTTTTCCCCGACAGACATGACATCCGCTTTATGATTTTACTCTGCTTTGCTGTGGACAGCTTTGTTTCTTCTTAGATGTTTCGTTGGCGAACAGGAGAAGGTGAAGAAGAAGGTGAAGGGCTGAGACAGGCAAGAGGCTGAGGTAGGGGATGGGAAAGAGCAGAAGAGGTACAAGTGTAGCCTTATTCAGGTGAATGCAACACTTTGAAGTTGGGTTGTGCTCAACGCGCAGTTACCTCGTTTAGGTATACGCAAAAGTTGTATTAAATGAACTAGATCATTTGGCTTGTGATGAAAAACAGGCAGTTTTAGGGGCATAATTAAGAAGCCATCATCATCGACTCGACTTGCGCCGCAGCATAGCGCTTTGCCAAACTAGTCTAGCTGCGTCATACCCTCTGTTCTCTCAAAATTTTAATGGGTATAGAAGAGCACTCGCGCGCCTGAGCGCCCAAGTAGTTCAAGATGTATCTTAATTAAAAATGTGACGTATGGCCGCATTATAAAGTCTAAAGCCTTGTCCCCTTGTTCAAGGCGCAGTTATTTTTACCCCAACAAATTACTAAAGCGTTTCATGCATTTCTACATCCAGATTCAGATTTAGATTTCTCTAATCATGTGAAATTTAATAGAGGTGTGAATCTAGTTCAACTTGACGGACAAGTCAATGGTCAGTCGAAGAGCTTAGGGGACAGGCGGTACTGGTTCGCTGAATTTCTTCACTGTTTCCTAACTGAGCTGCCCATTAAGCTAAGAATAAGATGGAATTGAAAAAATGAACTAGCTCATTTACCTAATACACCGAATCAATTCATAGAACTAGTTCATGAAGCTAGCTCATCGAGCAAAGGATGATGAACTTTGGATTGTCATAGTTCACAGAACTAGTTCCGTTCACTGAACTGGTTCCGTTCATTGTTCAAGGCGCAGTTATTTTTACCCCAACAAATTACTAAAGCGTTTCATGCATTTCTACATCCAGATTCAGATTTAGATTTCTCTAATCATGTGAAATTTAATAGAGGTGTGAATCTAGTTCAACTTGACGGACAAGTCAATGGTCAGTCGAAGAGCTTAGGGGACAGGCGGTACTGGTTCGCTGAATTTCTTCACTGTTTCCTAACTGAGCTGCCCATTAAGCTAAGAATAAGATGGAATTGAAAAAATGAACTAGCTCATTTACCTAATACACCGAATCAATTCATAGAACTAGTTCATGAAGCTAGCTCATCGAGCAAAGGATGATGAACTTTGGATTGTCATAGTTCACAGAACTAGTTCCGTTCACTGAACTGGTTCCGTTCATTGAAGATCTATCATTTCAACTGTATCTAAAAATACTTTGGCAGCTCACTTACCAGTTGGACTGGGCGTCAAGGACATCATGTCGAAGTGTATGTTCTTCTGCTCGAAGGAGTAGTCCTTGAGGAAGGTGAGCTTGGCGCCGCGAGTCTTCGTCAGACCGGTGACCGCATTGTTGATGCTGCGCAAATATTCGCGCTTGCCGAAATTCGTGTGCGGCGCAATCAGGCCGATGTTCAGCTGCTCCTTGTTGGCGCCGACGCCTTTGCTGAGGCTGTTGCCGCCGTTGGTCAGCCGCAGGGCGTCGGTGCTGGGGCAGGCACAGAGCATGATTAGCAGCGGCAATGCCAGCCACATCTTTGTTGGCCAACAGCAAGTGCTGCTGGTGCGTGTTGCTGCTGGACAGCTGCTCGTATTGCTATTGTGTTTGCTATTTCTGTTGGCAGTGTTGCAGTTGTTGTTACAGTTGTTGTTACAGTTGTTGTTACAGTTGTTGTTGTTGTTGTTGTGGGCTATATCAATTGCTGCATTGATATGAGCATTGGCAGCAATTGCAGCTACTGCGGCTCTTGTTATTGCTGCTGCCGTTGCAATGAAACTCTTTATGCTCTCTGTTGCTGATGTTGCTGTTGCTACCTCTTTTGATGTTGCTGTTGCCGTTGCTGTTGCTGTTGTGGCTGGTCTACTTTTCAGCTTAACTTTTGTTCTGCTGCTGCCGCGCATCAGCTGCCTTTTTCTACAGTTGAGCCTTGTATTATTGTTGCTGCTGTTGGTGCAGCTGTTGCTGTTGTTGTTGCTGTTGCTGTCGTGTTGCTGCCGCACAGCATGTTGCCTTAATTCGACCATTACCTGCACAATAAGTTCGCTGATATTGCCCGTTTTCCTTGCCTCAATTAGTCTCGTCGGCCCCTCCTGTTGCTGATGTTGCTGTTGCTGTTGCTGTTGCTGTTGTCGATTTTCCTTATTTATTCGTGTTGCTGTTGCTTAATTTGCTCGTGTGTTGCTGCTCATTTTCTCTCACTCGCTCTGCAGCTGGCTCTCAGCGTAGATTTAAATAGCTTTGTTTATTTCTTGTTGGATGGATTGGGTTCATAAGCAGCAGTTGCACATCATCGTCAGCTATGTGAAAAACTCGCTATTGTTGCTGTTGCAGATGTTGTTGCTTGGCTTAAATGATGTTCTCTATTATGCATTGCTAATTTCAAGCACGCAGCAAGTGACGGTCATTTCCTCTACACACACACACACACACACACACACACACACACACACACACACACACACACACATGTTTGCATAAACTTGCTGTTGGGCAACAGCAACACCAACAGCAGCAGTAACAGCAACAGCATCGCCCACAGCGCCAACAACAGCTGTGTAACGACTTGACGCTTTCCGTTTCCGTTACCTAATTTGTTGCTTGTTGTTTGAATGGCAACAGCAACATGAACAATCGAGGGCTGCAGCTGTTGCTGCTGCCGCTGTTGCTGCCGCTCTTGTTGTCGTTGCTGTTGTCGCTGTTGGTTGCCGCCTCACTGTACACAGGATGTGCAGCGTATGTATTTATGGGCGCACAGGTGGCCATTGTTGTTGCTATTGCTGTTGTTGCTGCTGTTGTTGCTGCTGTTGTTGCTGCTGTTGTTGTTGTCGCCAGATTAGCTCAGACAAAATGAGCTCAGTGTATAATTCAATTTAAAGCTCTTTCACATTGAGTATTAATACAAGCTTATATCTAGCATTGCAATGCCCACACACACACCCACACACACACACACCCACACACACACACACACACGCAGCGATTGCTGCTATAATTAGTTGTTTTGACTTTGAAAAACTTTGCATTAGTCCAACTGACCTCATTGCTCTGCCTCGACTGCCCCTTGCCAGTCAAGCGAGCAACAAGAGCAAGGGAAGGAAACTGGAGCATGCTAGCCGAGGGGCGTGGCAGTTGCTGTCTGTCAATTTATCTGGGATTTGTATTGCCGCAATGGGTGCTCATTGTTCTATTGTTATTCGTGTTCTTATCATTGCATTTGTATTGTTATTATTATTATTATAAATGCGAGTCTCCCTAATAATTTTAATTATCATTAGAGAGCATCCGTAAGATAAGTTCCCATATATATTGTTAGTCATCATTACAAGTCATCATCATTATCTTCATCATTATCATTCGTCAATATTCTGGTCTCTATAATTATTGATGTATATTAATCATTGCCATTATCGTAGTCATTAGTCGACATCATTAGCATAAGTTACCATATATATTGTTAGTCATCATCATTATCTTCATCATTATCATTCGTATATATTGTTGTCTCTATAATTATTGATGTATATTAATCATTGACATTATCGTAGTCATTAGTCGACATCATTAGCATAAGTTACCATATATATTGTTAGTCATCATCATTATCTTCATCATTATCATTCGTATATATTGTTGTGTCTATAATTATTGATGTATATTAATCATTGCCATTATCGTAGTCATTAGTCGACATCATTAGCATAAGTTACCATATATATTGTTAGTCATCATCATTATCTTCATCATTATCATTCGTATATATTGTTGTCTCTATAATTATTGATGTATATTCATCATTGCCATTATCGTAGTCATTTGTCGTCATGATTAGCATTAATCATCAAACTTATCATTAGTCATTATCTTGATCATCATTCTCAATTTCATTAGCATTAGTCATCATCTTTATCATCATTATTCGAGAATGAAGGTGTTTGTGAGTTCGTAAGCAACCACAAATAAAAAACTCTTTGTCATTGTCATGGCCATTGTCATTGTCATTACGCATAATTATTATTATTATTGATACTGCTCACATCACTATTATTATTCCTATGATTCTACAAAGTTCTGTTGATACTCGAAATATTGCCAAGTACTTAATGTTATTTATCTTCTGGCTTGGGCGTCGCCGCTGCTGCTTCGGTTTGGGCGTTGTGTTTGGGAGTCTCCGAGCTGGGGCTGGGGCTGGGACTGGAGCTGGGGCTTGGGCCTGGCTGCTCTACGAAAGTTTTTCTACGTCAGCACTTCAGTCGGCCTTGCTCGCGTTGCCTTCGCTGGCGCTCGTGCCTGCTCGGCTTGCAGTCTGAAGTTGAGGGCGTAGCTGCGTTGCCAGTGGAACTGCGAAGCTGCCCGACTGACACTGGAGCCTTTTTCATGGCAGCCCCCCAGGCGCCCAGCCCACGTCCACCACGCTCACGCCACCAATTTGTTGGGCGTCATGTTGGGTGACTGGCGCTGCCTTAAACTGTGTTTTTTCCCACTTAGTCCCTGTCAATAAGCAGCCAAACTTATGCATATGTGTATGACTGTGTGTGTGTGTGTGTGTGTGTGTGTGTGTGTACGTGTGTATGCTGGGACTGTGCCTGAATGCTTTGCTGTTGACCCAATGCTGCTACAGGACAAATCAGTGATTACTTTTGCGGACTAACTGCTTGGCTGTTCGGTTTGAGCCGCAACAACAGCTGCATTTGAGTCAAAGACATAGAAGGTCATAGCCAACCAATAGACACACTCACACCCACACACGCACTCACACATAGACACACATAGGCTTAGCCATAAAATGCGTTGTCTTTTCTTTTCCTACAATATATCCTATTTTGTTGCTGGCGTCTATGTCTACACTCACACAAGCACACTACATACGTGTATGTGTAAGTGTGTGTGTGTGTGTGTGTCGCATATAGATATACTCATCTATATGTGTGCGCTCGTAACAAGGCAGCAATAAATTGTGTCTTATGAAAGGCAAATAAAAAGGCCGCCTTTGGCTGCTGGGCTGCCAGGCCTTGGGCATTCCACTGGCTTCACTGGCTTCAGCGGCATGTGGCATGCGGCATGCGGCATGTGGCATGTTGTGCATACGCAACGTTGAGCGCTATATAACTATATGCCACACAGATGTACGGCGTACCTGCCCGCTACCAGCCGGCTCCTCCCAGCTCTCGCCCATTTGCCGTTTGCCGTCACATAGTTTGAGTGTCCTGCTCAATCGGACGTGGAATGAATTTAGATACAGTGAAGACTCCCACAACTCTGTTGGGCTGTTTTGGGCTGAATTGTGGCACAGAGACGTCAAGAGCTGCAGCTTGAGGATCATCATTATGTATATACGTATTATAATGACTATCACTCGAGTTATTTGTAGTATTATTAAGACCATTAGTCATCATCGTTAGATCAAATTATAATTAGTCAGAGTCACTATCATCAGCATCATTGTCATTAGTCATAGCCATTGTTATTAGTTATTATCATCATCATCATTATTATTATCATTAGTCTTCATCGTTGTTATCATTATTGGTTAATATCATTCTCGTCATCATTGGTCGTCAGCATTATCATAGTTCATCTTCATTAGTCATCATTATTAGTCATAAGCATGAGTCTTCTTTATTGCCATTACCATTATTATTATTGTCAACATTGGTCAAAATCATTATCATTATTCAACATCATTAGTCATCAGTATAAGTCATCGTTATTGGTCATAAGCATAAGTCTGCTTCATTGTCATTATCATTATTATTATTGTCAACATTAGTTGTCGTTATCATAATTCAACATTATTAGTCATCTTCATTGTATTCATTAGTCATCATAATTTTCATCTTCATTATTATTAGTCATCGTTATTATCATTGACATACGCCAATATCATCTATATATATCAATGTAACTCTGGCAATTGTTACAGATTATTTCGTAATTAAATTTGTACAGTTTAAATATGGGTCAAAGTTGAAATATGAAAATACTGGACCATCTACTCCATTGCCGTATCATTGCTACAGTTGTTCATGAGGAGACTGATGAAGCTAATCGAGGTCTTGCCACAGTCGAGCATACCCGCTCGCTAGTTTATCTGTCTATCTATTTGTTGCTGTTGCAATGGCATTATCATCATCAACTGTCCCTTGGCGCTGTTTCGTTGGCAGTTTTATGACTTTTACTATGGCCCCTCATTCAACACACACAGACATACACACACACACACACGTGATATGGGGGAAAACATAAGGACACAGCGCGCCTTTTGGCTGCGCGGCAGTTTTTCCAATTTTTTTTCTTAACTTGTTTTCTATTTAGTTGATGCAGACACTGCCACGCCCACGCCCCACACTGACAGTGGGCAAAGGTCGGTGCAATTTTGTGTGCTGCTCTTGCGGCTGTTGTTGTAATGTGTTTGCCTATTTCATGCGCTCTGTTGGTCTTGTGATGTGGGCCAACTTTTGCTTTCAGTTTACCTCGCTCTGCCCTCTCTCACTCTCGCACTCTCGCACTCTCTCACTCTCCCACTCTTTCGGTCGCTCGCGCTGTCACCCCTCTGTCACACACTCACGCCCACTGTCCTTCACCTTCTTCTGCTAGTCGTAAATCGACAGTGCGTCGACCGCTGTC